>JAKSZP010007413.1:0-26660 GCA_022478985.1 Massospora cicadina
TATTTTGACTCAATATTTAGAAATTTAAATCTCAATTTAATATGTAACAATCAGTTCAACCACCTGACCATTACATTTTAATAACTGATGAACAATGTTGGTAAGATTCTCATACTGAAGTTGATACTGATTTTTGTTGATTGAGGTCTGAGAGAACTGTAACATGGCCTGAAATTCTAAACTCTCAGGCTGCATAGGCGGCACTTCATACCACAATATACTAAAAAAAATTGAGTAACGCTTCTCAACTGATTAGTAGATTAATCTTTGTGACTTTTAGTATTCTACATAATTCATGATAGATGTTTTCACTTAGAAAGGCTTGGAGCCTTTTAAAGTGAGCACCACTTCTCTCAGTGTAACATTTCTCTGACTGTTGTTGAAGTCCAAAAATGGATCAAAACTGCAAATGTTAACTAATGTCCTAAGCTTTATTTACGTAGAATATAGACTACTTCATTGTGTTAGAAAGCTTTGATATTTTATAGGGTGTGTGGGGACATGGTGCCTCAGGGACTTTCATAGCCCTGTAGGATCAAAGAGCTTTTACTGCCTTCCAGATCAATCATCTGGACAGCGCCCCCATTGTACTACATCATCCTCATGACTGAAGCAGTGAGGGAGGCGCCTCTCATTTTTTTAGCACTAGTTAGTCCCAACCTAAAAGGGGGATACACCGATCTTTATTTTAATCACGCATGAGCTCTTAAGAGCTTGAGGCGAAGGCAGAGGTAAGCGGAGGTGTCAAAAAAGGGTGGTGAGAGCTTTGCCAGAGCCAGGTGTTCACTCAAACCGACCTATTGGCCCATGACAAAATGGTAAATACTCTCAGAGCCATCTTGAAATGAACCTGAAAGTGGGTGATCATATGGGGCAGTGTCCACAAAGTGGAGTCATAAGAGAGAGAGAGAGAGAGAGAGAGAGAGAGCGTCTCTCATGATTTGGAAAGGGGGACAGGAGGCGTCTCTTTCTGAAGGTGATTTCATCAATTCTCATATGTGTGATGCTTCCTGATCAAATCTAGTTTCAGTGCCTTTGGGATAAGGTTTTGTTCGCTTGGTTTGAGAGTCAATCTGTCAAGGATCATTTTGGGATAATGGATTTCAGCTTTCTCATCATCTTGAATCCTGAAAAATTCTGTGGCCTTAATTGTCATATTGCCTCCTAGTTTATTTTAGTGTACTATTCTACGTTGCCCCATGTTGGCGTAAAATCATTGGTATTAAGTTACTATAATTATTAAGGACGTCCGTTTTTAATTCTACTACATCCAATGTATTACATCTTTTTATAAAATTGCCTCAAGCCCTAATTATTCACTCTCTAATATAATTTAGATATTATAGCTTTAGTCTACCATTACTGGTGCTTAATAACCATTAAAAGCACCAATGAGAACTCTGGTAAAAGTAGGATATCTGAGCGTGGTTGTCAGGTGCAGGGAGATCTTTTTCCTAAAGAAGCTGGGAGTGCCAATCTAGAAAAAATACCATTAGCGAGCCATGATCCACTGGCAGTAATTGTTACTATATTGTGCTCTTTTATTTTCTTTAATAAAACCCTATATCTGTATATACCGGGTTTCTATTAGTTTTTGGTCAGGGTTATCATCCTCATACAGTACCTTGTTTTTTTGTGTGTCTAACTTGAACAATGGAAATTCATGCCGCTATGCCAATTTCAACATGTGTTTCTCACTACAGGGGTCTGTAACTGGTCCTTCTGAGATAATTGTTGTTATGAATTCTGACATCCCAGTCGCAAACTACCTCCCAGAGGAGGTAGTGCAACCCTCAGATGCATTAGTAGCTGTCCAAAAGTTCCAGCCAAATTATTCTGATCTGATTCTTCAATAATGAGCAGATGTAAATGCTCATGTTGGACTGCTTTCCAATGTCATATATGTCATGACCAACAAGTAAAAAACATAGTAAAGGATATGGACGGACTATCCAGTACATTACTAATCTGTACCAGTAGCTTTACTCCTTATATAAGCAGCTTAAAACTCAGGGACAAACAGTAAGATTTTATGAGTGAAAATATCACTTTGAAAGATGATTTCAGGCTGCTAACCAAACTATGATTACTATGGAAAACAAGTTGCAGGTGGAGCGCCACCGTTTTTGAATTGCTGAACCAATTTAAGTTGGAAATTTGGTAATATATATGCAAGTGCCGCCAGGGTCAAGTCGTTCTGGAAACCCTTCTGTTGAGGTTCTGATATGACGGGACAATAAGCCCTGAATAGCCATGGCGTATTGACAAGAATCTACTGACCACGATGATTAGCTAGATTATTTGGGCGCCTTGAGATAAGGCGATATTGGGTTATAAATGGTTATTATTAGTTCACAACCAAATAAGGCAATAAGGCAATGTTGACATTTTACAAATATTAATTAGATCGCCTTGAACTAAGGCAATAGGAATTTAAGAATATCATATCCTGCTGGGACCAATGAGAATACAGCAAAACCAAATGTTCTAAGCTAGGGATGGGTATTGTCTGATGTCGCTAAGATATAAGTAAGATGAGAAGATTAATGAGGGGAGTGTTATTAGTTTTGAGAGAGAGAAACAGCAAAGAACCTATGTAAATATCAAATAAATAAAATTGTTGCTGGGCAATTGCTCCATATTTTAGTATATTTCAAGTGTGTTTGGAGGACTGACGATCCACATATCATCCACCCATTGTTCAGTGGGTTAAACCTGTGTGATCCTTATGGCATATCCCTAATGGTATCACTGAAAATTATAACACCTTCCAATGAAACAAGTTAGTGAGGGTGAGGAGGCACAAGTTACAGGTAATACGCCTGCCGTTTCCACATTGATTCAAACCATTGGAGTTTCTGTGCACCCTGATGTTACAGTAGCTAAAAGTTGTGTCACTCCCTCTCCTCATCTGAGTGACCTGGGTATTTATACATGGAGACCGCATGGTCTTCAGCCCTGCATCCATGAAACACAACTTCTGGTAACCCTGTTAATTTTATAAAAGCTTACAAGAAAGCTAATAAGCAAAATTTTCTTTGTTCCTTAAAAATTTGTATGGGCGGAGCACCAGAGACTACTTTGTTAGTGGAAGTAATAAACTCATAGGATTCTGATAGTCAGGAGTTAGTTATGCCAAAACTAAAGAAAGCTGTCGTGAACTATCTTGAGGCACAGGTTTTTATTACTAAGGGATTTAGCAGAGCTGAAATGATGACCACACAGAAGATGAAAATCCTTTAACATCTCTTTTAAGAGAGATAAACCTATACAAAGATTACCTGATAGGCTTATTTGGAGGTGAAGATGCTGTATGGGGCTAATGTTAGAAATAGGTTTGATGCCCAGATAGCCCTTCGCCATGCCTGTGAGCCCTACACGGAATTGTATAGGGTCCTGAAACCAGTACTGAACGATTAGCATGATATTACTTAAATGGTGAATTATCCTCATCCACACCAAACCATTTCTTTTGAGCCTGTACCAACAATGGTCACACAAAATGCCCCCTCTTATATGAATTGGACCATATGAAAAAAGCATGTAAATATAATTCACACCCTGCGAACATGGCCAACTCCACCCATGAGGCCACACCAACAGCGTTCAAGTGGGGATTTTGGCTGCCCCACCCCCACAGGACATGAGCTCAAATCAGAAGCAAAATCTAGGCACCTCAAACCCAAGCTGGCCAATTTACACACATGCCAACAAATCAGGTGCAGGCCTAAACCAATGTTCAATCCTAAATAATCTTCCACCTCAAAACTTACCCAACCACAGCCACCTATCACTGAATCAATTCAAGTCAACAACAATACCTGGGACTTATTGGATGAAGTGACCAAATCTGGTGAAAATGTCCGCCTCCTGCTAAACCAATCAATCTAGAACCTTTTATGAATTCAGACTTTGATGCCCCATTCCCGCCCAAACAACATGTCCCCAAACCTGATGCTATCCCATACTAAAGCGACCACCAGCTTGATGAGGCCACAGTGGCCTCACTTAAAAATCACCATCTTTATGAAGCCATGGCAAAATCCGTTGATAAATTTAAAAAAGGGCTGCACCCCCCTTGTTCCCCTACAATTTTCCTCCTACTGCAATAGAAGAAATCCAACGTCTCAATGAAACTGCCACCACCACTGTCAAATGTGAATTACACTGGCAGAATTTTCCCCATCCACACATGTCACCAGAGAAAACATTGCAAATTTAGCCCAACTTCCCAACGCCCACATCCAAGCCAAACACCATGTTGCTGAACTCAAAGAGTCCTTTATCCAGGCCTAAATTGTTAAACTCAACTGCTATCTATCTCACCTTGACCCTCATCCTGCAGATGCCTTAACCCCCTTACTATCAGCATCGATCCACTTTTTCAATGCTAATCCTTAAAATGATGATTTTTTATCCTCATGATCCCCCCTCCCCCTCCGCCATGGTGGGATGAGCAGATTTCCGCTGTGTCACTTGTTAGGTGTTTTTCGTTACTTTTGTGCTTCCCAGTGCTTGTTTAGGGCAGTCAGTTCATGTTTTTGGTTGGTTTAATTTTGGAGCTTCTGTTTTGGAATTTCTGTCCCCTGGTCGGTTTGCCTCAGTTAAATAAATAAATGGCGAATTATCCCCACTAATGCATTGTCATCTTTGTGGCACCTAACCAAAATCTGCGGGAGCTTCACACCCCACAGCCATGGGCCATCTCCCTAAAGCAAGAACTAGCTCAGCCTTCTGGGCCTTTTTTGATCATCCTGAGATTACTCAGATCACTTGTATTATTGTAAGAATTTGGGGAGTTAACAAATATTTGCTCTAAAATTAAGTTCTAGGCCCAAGGTTCACTTGGTGAACCCCAAGAATGAGATAAAACTTGGTAAAAGGCAGGGCGGAGTAGAACAGGGATTTTCTGCCTCCACCTACTTCAAAAATCCCAAATATGAAAAATTACATAGCCCATCTTCCATTAAATGAAAGGCAGCCAAAAGCATGCCGTCTCCATCAGTTTAGTGAGTAATAGTGGATGATCCAGTAGCCATGACCAACTGCTCTCTGGAATAATGCAAAGTTGAATTGGTACCAGAAGGAAATATGGAAGCCCTATGTTCAACATCTAAAACAACAAGAGCTTTTGGTTGGCACTGGTGATATCCCCAGTTTGACTGGGGTCCAAATGGTGATACTTATTGAGGCGTTAAGAGAATCTAGCCCTCAACTAGGTGAAGAGATTCTTTATTGGCTAAATTAAGCGGCAACCTTTGACATTATGCAAATAAATTCTGAGGATGCCTTTTTCTCTGAATGCACTTATATTAATAATGCAGTAAATAAGCTAAAAGTTGAAGTGATTGTAGGCAGTGGGGCATTAATAAATATTATGTTCTCTAAATTGGTAAAGATACTGGGACTCACACTGAGCAAAAACCTTGAAAAATCTATGGCATGGCGGGCCCCCATACCACCACGTCTGAGGGAGCCTACAGTACTTTTTCACTGCAGTTTGGCTCACTGGTAATTTCTTCTCCAGACATCATTTTTCCAAGCTAGAATTATAACTTTCTTACTGGAACCTCATTTATGAGGATACATGGAGGCAAAGCTAATTCTAAAGGGAACAATTTAAAAATTTGGACAAACACTTCCACTATCTTATAATCAGAAGGATGAGGCCCTGGAGCCTCAAAATGGGGTATTGTTAGACCCCCATTTCAGGATGACATAATTTTAATTGGTTAACAGCGGCTTCATTGCCATACCCAGCAGTTAATTAATCAAGTTTATGGAATCTAAGGGCATTACACTACGTGCTAATTGTATTCTGACCAATCTGGTGGGTATTCAAATTATTGTGGTGACAGAAATTAAAATGGAAATTCCCCAGGTATATATGGCAAAATTTTCACGCTGTTCTTTTGTTTCTAGTTTTTGCCGTTTCCATGAACAGAAAAATCCTCACTGACCATGGAAAATTCAGGTACTGCTAGCTAATATGTATGTATACCCTCTTCAGATAGGTGACATATAATTGTTGCTTTTGTACATCTACTACCAGTTGAAGAAGTCTATAAATGTTTATTATCTTGCTCACTTTGACAAATTAGAGCTTAGTGCCAGTACTAAGCAAACTTTTTGCACTAAAATGTGCAAGTAATGCCTCTCATGCTTAACTGAGTAGGAAAAGTACTAATCTCTGGCCCTCTTCAAAAAACAGTTTAATATTTTCAAAAAAAATGACTGTGATTTGGGTTGTGCATAAAAAGTGCTATACTATATTGATACTGGAAATCATACACCAATTCACCAATGTCCAACTAGACGTTTAGAGGTAATAAATTCAGTTTATGATGTCAATATTGATCTTTTAATGCAATATGGGATGAAGTGCCCTTCATGAGCCCTTAGGCCTCCCTGGTGTTAATTATTAAAAAAAGGATGGTTTAAACTTCATGGTAATAGATTACTGGAAGCTCACCAATATCAAAAAAGGATATTATCCTTTACCATGTATCAGTATATTGACTATATGGATTTCTCCCATAGTTTACAAAATTAGGGTGAGATTAATTGGGGCGGTGGGTCAATCAATCACCTATTTAAAATATGTTTTATTATATATTGTGCTAATTTGTGCTCCCCAATTAGCTGAATTAATTTATTTTGATGAATTCCGCTGAGTCTGGATTTATCAGGGATTGTCCCTAATATAATTAGGTCATATTGATTACCATCAATTCATGCTGAGGATGATCAACTATTATATTACTAATTAGTAGCAATTTGACACTGGAAACTAAAGCTGAGGATGTGTTAAAATTTATGGGTTTCTTGATTATTCACAGATGATAACCCCTAGGTTAATTAACTGCACAGGTTTAGTGTTGCGTGATTCTCAGTGTTGTCAGATAATAATAATTGTTCTTTTGATAATAGTATAAGAACTATTATACATAGTTGAATAATGCACTAGTATTACTACATCAATTCAATAACTCTTTTTGCTAAGCATCACTTTTTGAAAATCAATTCAGCCTTGAAATTTAGCTCCACTAAAGAGATTTACAAAAACTATTAGCAAATATGGCGGGAAACCCCGCAAAAGAACCCGCAGGCTATGCCAAACGAGCCAGCACCACCCCCAAACGAAGCAACCCTCGGTTACCCACCTCAGGGTCAACCAGAATCACCCGCTCTCAAGCAGTGGCCATGAAAGCAGGCACCACCCCCCAACCTGGAGCTACTTCAACTAGCGCCAGTTCACCTGATCGCACTTCTGCAACCTGCACGCCTAACAGCTCTGTGTGCGCTGCCTCCCACCAACCCGCTGGGCCCCCTCCAACCAAGGAGGCCATCACCCAAGCTTTTTTAATGGCGTCTGCTCAGTTGAATGCAACTCAGCCCATCCAGGCATTCACCTCCCCCATTGTGTCAGCTAATTCAGCCCCATCTATTATTGCTGACGCCGTGTTTCTGGCTCCCCCATGAGGGGCGATACCCAGCTACCTGGCCCCCAAACCCTCAGATGTAAGGTTGGATTAGCCGCACATTCTGGTTCACTAAGCACCAAATTGGGACAATCTACTCTTCCCAATGGGGATTAAAATGGTATGGATTTTGGAACTTCACACTAGTTCCAATATCACCCGTCCCATTTAAACCCCATAATTGGCACTTCTCAAGTCGGCACTTTATCTCAATATTCTGAAAATGACCAATTCACCAATCAGCCAGTGAGTTTTGCCCACAAAATCATAGCAAATACTTGGGCTGAATTTACCCAAATAGATTGGGATGGTGATGAAACATCGCCCTCCTCCCAATTGGCTGTAGTTAATTCAATCTGGATGGGCCTCCCCAATTTAGAGAGGCCCAACAATCCGCCCCTTAATTCAATATGACGCCAGCAACTGCTGTAACATTCCAGAAACAAGGGAACTCCGCAAACTTGTCCAAATTACCAGCTCACACTTAACCCACGATTGCAGCCCAAAGCAAACACAAATGTATCAAAGGAGCCACTGGGGCGTTGCAAAAACCTCTGGCACCAACGCTACCCAAAGCTGATCCCCGTGAAGTAGCGTTTGTTGCTGATGTTAAGAAGAAATGGGCCGAAACTAGAGCGCAAAAAGCTCTACCTCGCTCAACCCTCTCCCATGCAATTCGCCTTTATTAGGGCATAACTCTGTTTAATTCTATACGGAGGATTACTTCTCATACTTTGCAGCAATCGCGTAGACATTCCCAATTAACACCACCATCTATGAATCAGTGGAGGGCCACTACATCGATGTGGGCTTCACTGAAGCTGCCCTTGCTGACCATGCTGCCACCCTCCAGGTCATTATTCCGCGCGGATCTCTTCACATCTCCCACACACGCTCTCACATAGAGAAAATTTCATGGGTTACTTTTTCCGACCTACCAACGACTGTTGAAGCTGAGTCTCTTAGACTGGCACTCCATCGTGATTTAATGGAGTTTGGGTCTGTTCTTTCAGTGGACTTTAGCGTCCCCTCTTACTATGCTCCCACTCAAAGAGCTCGCACTGCTAGGGCGTCGTTCATCCCCTCCCCACTGTATCCCACAACATTGAGGTTATTCCTCATGTGGCAGTAGTTGGGGCATGCCCTGAGATCTTTTTGTCGACCCTGATCAGGCGCGCCCCTAGTGTTCATGGTGTAACGCCCATGGACACTTGTATAGTGGCTGCACAGCTCGAGAAAAAGCCCTCTTAGCCACCACCCAGGGGCCTAAACCAGGCCAAAAACGATCCCACGTGGCCGCAGCAGCAATTCTACAACCCACACAATGGGTTCCCGTTCAAGACCTGTCTCCTGAGGCCTTGCGCCTAGCAGTTGAAACAGCTAACCCCACTATTGGTATGGGATACCTTCGCGCTCATGCCCCCTTCCAGTGGGCACCCCCTCCAATCTCCCAGAGTCAACTCTCTCTCTCACCAAGCGCAAGGCATCTCCCACAGGGTGCCCCTCGTCAGCCACCCCCACTCAGGGCTCCGCGGCACCCCCGCCAACCTCCACCAGCGATTTATCGCATCAACCCTCAGCTCCCAATGGAGCTATGCCCACCAGCATGGACAGGCAACCCGCGGCCTGCGGTAGAAGTGCCACCTCAAAGAGTCCTACCCCAACCCCACAGTCCATTTCGCGCGGATCCTTTGCAGTGTTAGAGGAAGTGAATATGGACTCAGACTCATCAAATGGGGACACCGCGGAGGTCACCATTGAGCACCCTCAGGTCCTTCCCCTGCAACGGAGCGGGGGCAGCATCCTAGGCTGGCTTAATGGGTCCTCCGCCCCCCACCCTCTCCTTCCCCTCAGAACCCTTGACGCTCCTCACGGATTGCAGCTAATAGTCAAGCTAAAGGACTCAAAACTAGCCGCCTCACAGCAGCAGGTTTAAGCGCTGGCAACCCCCAGGACATGGAGGGGAACAGCTATGAGTCCCCATGGCAGCACCCTGGCCCTGCAATCCATTAACGCAAATGGGTTGCGGGACTTTAAGCAGAGATCCCACCTCCTCTGAAACTTCAGGTCAGCACAAATTGACGTCGCTGCTGTCCAGGAGCCCCATATCCTCCCCACGAACAATCTGCATGGAATGAACAGTTTGGAGGCAACTCCTTCTGGACAAACCATGCCGCCCTTATTGTTTTGAATCCCCGGGTTAAAACCCATTCTTTTTCACAATATCTAGGCGGCCGCCTCATACTAGCCAAACTCACCACTCCTGACTTCTCTTTCTTCGCTGCAAGCATCTACCTGCCTAATGCAGGTCAGGAGCAAATTTGAATCTTGGAAGAGCTCGTCCAACTCAATCTCCCACGGAATACAATCCTCTTAGGAGATTTCAACACAACCATAAGTCGCGTCCGTGACTCTTACCCCCTGCAGTAAAGGAACGCCTTGGATCAAGTCGCCTCCAGGATTTCCTTCGCCTGAGTGGATTTATAGATGCGCTTCCACCCTCCGCATCTGGCCTAGGTTGCATGACTAGGATCCAGTATGATGGAGGAGCTTTCCAGTCAGCGTCACGCATAGATATGGCACTGATTGGCCCCTGCTAATTGGCCGCGTCTCCTCTCCCATCTCTCGTGACAATCATCTGAGTGATCACAGGTAACTCACCGTTGTCCTCACCACCACACTTAGACCATCGCGTAGGTTCTAGACTAGGGTTGCCCCAGCTCTTCTCAACAACCCCTTCACTAAGGAGAAGCTGTCTATGACCATCTGGGAGACTCTCACCTCCCCCTCACCCCGCCTTCTTAACCACAAGGCTAGATGGGCGTTGACCAAGGAGGGCATCACCCGCGTTGCTTACAACTGTTCCAAAGCCCAGATGACCGCAGCTCGCGCCAGAGTCAAAAGGGCGGAAGCCAGAATCAGACATCTGGAGCGAAACTGCCAGCCTTCGCCCTCTCCCAGATGGTCGGAAGACTGGGAAGCGGCGCAGGAAGCACTCTGCTTGGAGCTCACACTGCAGGAAGAACGGGCAGCAAACTTTATAACATTTTCGTTACTATTCTCAATGGGAACGCCCCACCCGCTTCTTCTTTCAGAAACAGAAAGCCCGGTCAACAGCGCAGGATATTACTGCACTGAAGATTGGCACTACAACCACTTCAGATAAGGAGGAAATCACGCAGGAACTACACCGCTTCTACTCCAGCCTCTTCCATGCCACCCAGGTGGACCCATCGGACATCCAAGACTTCCTGTGGCGGGCTCCAGAGCCGCCCATTGACCCACGGGCTGATGAGGCTCTACTGGCGCCTATTTCCATCCAGGAGGTGATGGAAACCCTTCTGAAATCCCCACGGTTAAAGCCCCAGGCCCAGACAGAATACCCTTCGAGGTGTACCTTCTGGAACCTGCGGTGATAGCCAGAACCCTCCGCGACCTCTTCGCTGCACTCTTGGTGAATGGCGAGGTCCTCCCTGACTCCAAAGGCTCAATCACGACCCTCATTCACAAGAAGTCAGACCGTGAGAACCTGGCGAACTGGCGCCCCATAGCGTTGATAAACACAGACCACAAGCTCTTCACAAAGCTCCTGGCCAACTGCATCACCAAATGGGTGTCACCTCGCCTCTCCCCATCCCAGCACGGTTTTATTCCGGGGAGGTCGTTATGAGACAACTATAATGACCTTCACGTGACTTTGACTGCCAACTCTCATAAGGTGAATGGCTTTGTGGCTCTCCTGGATATGGAGAAAGCATATGATCGAGTGGCCTGGAAGTATATTGATGCTTCCCTGGCCCGCTTACATCTCCCCCCCGCAGCTAGGCGCTGGATATCAGCGCTCTATGACCAGCTCCATACCAGAGTCCTGGCGCCAATGGGTTTTATAGTGGCAGTACCATTTGAACAAGGTCTCCGGAAAGGGGAACCCCTGAGCCCTATCCTTTTTAACATCACCCTTAACCCCCTCTTGGCCTCCTTACAGGACAAGCTAACAGGGATTCTGGTCCCAGGTAAAGCCCCCACACGCACCATGGCATTTGCAGATGACACCGCCATTGCATTTGGCTGCCCTGGGGATGTTGCCCTCGCTGCTGTGACCATTTAGAGGTACACCAAGGCGTCCAACGCCATGGTCAACACCTCCAAGACAACGGTTGTACAGGTTGGCTCCCCCACCTTCCCCCCACCATTTGTTATTGAATCTGTGCGAGGTACCTTCCGTCACCTGGGCGTTCTCACCAACCAACAAGGAGTTGCGCTAAAAGACAATGAGGACTTGCTCCTCGCAGCAGTTAACTCCAGGATTGCCAGCTGGAACCGGCGGCACATCACACCCCAGGGTCGAGCTCTGATGGCCAATGTGTTCCTCCTCTCCAAAGTCTGGTTCCTAGCGCACGTCTGCTCATCCACAGATGCCTTTTATACGCGGCTCAATGTACTCCCCCGCTGTTGGATCTGGGGCTCAAACCATCCACCAATAGCCCTCTCAACCATTGCCCGACCCTGCAATGAAGGGGGCCTAGGGCTTCTGGACACGCGATCCCACGCCACCACAATCTTCCTGAAGTTCCTATGGCCGATTGTCTGCTGGGACGCGACCCATGCCTAATGGGCGCCCGCTCTCCGCCAGTCAGTGTCAGCAGCTCTGGGTCTTCCTAGAGCATCTCTGACCTCATTAGGGGAGTGGCTCACAAACCACCCAGGCCATCGCCTAAAACCATCCTCATCCCCCTACTGGAACCAGGCTCTCCTTGCCCTGAAACGAGTAGGCGCGCGGATCCACCATGCCTTCCCATACAGAAGGGAAGGCCCTGTCCTCAGCCCCATCGCCATGCAATTGTGCACAATGGACAAGTTGTCACAACTCGCCTCAACCCCCAAGATCGTCCTCCCATCCGCCCAAAACTCCTTGAGCTCCTCCCTCCCTCTATGAGATTTGACCTAAAGGAATTGTGGAAGGACGTCTATCACCCCATCCTGTCAGCAAAGGTGTCTAACACCTTATGGAGGGTGCTCCATTTTTCATACAGGACAGGGGACCAGACTGGCCCTACCTTCCAGCACCAAAGCTGCCCCCGCTGTGTGGAGCCTATTGACTCCCACCTCCATCATTTTTTCACCTGTCCAGGTGTTGCCGCATTTTGGCCAAAGGCTCGCGCGCTCCTCCATGCTCAGCCCTGGTCTGGAAACCCTGTGCAAGACCTCATGTTCGAGCAGACAATGCCTGGTTGCCACTGACCCCTCCGTGTCCTCGCCTATGCCACAGCCATCTGGACCATCCATAACTCCTTCCTTAGTGCTGCCTTTGACCAGCAGGTGTGGACCCTTCCACACATGATCACCCACTTTCAGGTACACTTTAAGATGGCCCTGAAGGTCTGCACTATGTCGCCAACCCTCCCCCGCTCAGTTGTCACTGCAGCACGGCTCTGGCGCGCAAACCCCCTCCCTTTCTTGATGACTCCTCCTCCCCTTCCCTCACCTCAGGCTCTTAGGAGCCCAGGCGTAATTCAATAAACATTGATGAATCCCCTTTCGGGTTGGACCATCTAATACTAAAAAAAAATAAAGCACTAGTATTGGGTTCAACGTTTGACCAGTATTTCTCCTTGAAATACATAAGATGTCCTCAATAGGGATTTGTTCCCTTATAACATTTACCTTGATCCGTGCTCAGATCCTCATTTACAGCTTCTCTCTGGTGACACCCTGTTAGAAGCAATCCCTGATTCATCTCAACTTCTCTTCTCTGGATCCACACTCATATTTTTACTCAATATCCTAGAGAGTCTCCAATTAAAGCACATGGCAATAATTTCCTTGAAGAATTGAACTAGAAATGGATTCTGGTAATTTATATATTGTATTTTAATTACAGGTAAAGTGTGTGTCTTTTTGGTTTATTTTAGGTAAGCTGACCAGGGGATAAACATTACCAAAACTAAACACTAAAACTAAAAACTAACATAACTAATTAAATTCAAATTAAAACGCCCAAAAATGAGTGGATTGAATGAAACACACCAAATGAAAACAACCAACCAGGTGGGAAGCGGAAAACTGCTTATCCAACCATGGCTTAAGAGGAGGGGGGATTATGGGCTCATCTTCAGCAGCAGCTTTTTAATCCCAGAGTAGGGTACGTGTCAAGGCAGATAGCAAGGGTGTCAGGGCATTGGCGGGATGTGGTTCAATATCACTAATGATTGGTATTTTATGGAAATTTCCAGCTAGGAAAATGGCGCTGATATATTCAATTAAAGATTTTTTGGCTTTAATGTGGGCGTCTGTGAGTTTAATGAATGTGCAATATTGGTTCAGGTAATCTTAGCTTTAGGATTTCGTGCTACAATTATCACGTTCTGGATAACATCTTTGACAATTTTGTGCAATTGATTCACTGTAATTTACTCTTTGGGGTGAGGGTTGAGGGTATAACAGGAGAGGAAATACCTCCTGTGAGAATCTCCACTGATTTGGTGACAGCTTTGTGTAGGGGACGACAATCTGGTGTGGCAGCTGCTTCAACTGCAAGCTGGTGGTCACTGAAAAATGATTTTGCATTTGGCTGTGGGGCATATAAATGAGTGGGGTATTTGGCGTCCCATTCTGCATTAATAAACTGCTCTATTTGCAGAGCTGGTTCTTCAATGAGATTACCTGATTTGTCAATTTCAGCCAATACTCCCATGGGTTCTGGTTGAATTGAATTGAGGAATCAAAGTATGGTTGAGGTTTGGTTGATTCATTGGAGAAAGCATGGGATCAAACTGGGGTCCATGCCAGTGCTTGATTTGAGGAATATGTGTGGCTCTGGGGCGAGGAGGAGGCTGATTGGCGGCTGCAGCTGCAGCAACAGGCTTTGGGGGAGGGGGAGGTAGGATCATACCCCTACCAGAACTGGTTGGGGTGGGTGGCGGATTGAAGGTTGGTGGATAAAAAGTCAGAGCCTTCAGAATTAGCTAGGGAGAGGCACTTGCATTTTTAGTGGTCCCACTTGAAACAGGATGGACAGATCGTCTGCCCGCCCTCAACATGGGCCCAGAATGGATGGTCAGGGGCAGAAGGAATAATGGTGCGAGGGGGAATTGAAAAGGCGATTTTGCTAAATTTAGGGCTGATTGTGGCATACGCCCAATGCCTAGTGAGTCTTGTGGCCCATTTGGGACCACAAATTGTAAGGTGGGATTGAAGTCATAGGCTGCCAAACCGTCCATCAGCTCCTGGTGGAGAACCGCAGGGGGAGGTGGGTGGGCAAACCAGCGAATTAAACCACCAAAGTGGTATCCGCTGGGAGCTAAGTCCAAGTTGTGGGGAGAGGGGTACCCTGGAATACCAGAGGCACAGTTGCCACAGTGGCGGCGTCAGCTTCACAGCTGAAGCCGAGATTAAAATACCCCTTATAGGGCGGAAATCAATAAAACTGGTGGGAGTCATCATTGCCTGAGCCATTTTGATAATGGATTGGTCATGGTACGGGAAAAGTTTCTCATAATTGACCCTAAGGCCAAAATGCATATTACTCTGGTGGAACACCAGGGGGAAAAGAGGAACCACTTGGGTATGAGCGAGGTGGGATAGAAATCCTTATGAGGAACAAATTGTCCCAGGGGTTTGGTATGACTGGGCGAGCCAGTCTGAGCGCATTTTCCCACCAAATGGAAAACGGTGTGCGGAGTTTTGCCGCTGCCCCACACTGGAGCAGCTGGCGGGGAATCTGATGACATCAGAGAAAAACTATGGCGGACTATTATAATTTACTTTTCTGTGTTTCCCATATAATTTCTTGGAAAGTTACATTGAGTGGAAGGGAGTTAATTTTATGTCTTTTTATTAAGTTATAAAGTGTGTGTTTATTAAGCGAATTCTTAGGGGTATTTATAATGGGATTCAGCGCCCAACCCTCAGTTGGCACCTCATTGATAAAGTGGAAGCTGTTTCTGTTGAATTACCCATTGTTGTTTCATCAGCGATGGTCTCCCCCATCCTGGCTAGCATTCAATTGTTGGACATCCTTGAGACTTAAAATGGAAAGAGTCAGAAAACGTGTCACTAGCATTTTCCCCTTAATCACAGTGAACCAACCAAATTTGGCAAGCGACCTACTTAGGTAATGGGACTTGTTACCCATTAAGGCAGGTCGCAAACCAAATGATCAATTTGCTAGTTGCAGGCAGCATCACTCACTAGCAACTTGCTCCTTAAATTCCCAATTGGTCAGTGATGAAACCTGATTGATCCCAATTGGTACACCTGGTAGTTAATCATCAATCAACTATCAGATGCCCCCATTTTGTCAGCAATTCTGCCTGATGAGATTTTTAAAATTCACCTGGATCAATCCCTGACAGATCTGACCCAGGCAGATTGCCTAAATTTCCCCAAACATTGTTACCCTATAATTAGAGTCAACTAATATCCAACTCACTTCGCTATATTCTTTACCCCTAGCAACCCCTGATGATCTAGTCAGCTGGGAATATGGGCAAAAATCCCAACACATCCCCTCTCTTGCCTAGATTTCTAGCGAGAAAACGATTGGGACAGGAGAACACCGCTTTGGACACTTGGTCAAATACTTCTTTTGTTCAAGTGGAGTACAGTCAATCAGTACTCAACGCTGCTCAAGATGACCTTCGGCATGTGGCTCTCTCCCTTTTCCTTCTCACTACTGCCTACTCAGAGCGCGGTTCCCATGACCTTCTTTCATGCTGGTTAATTGATTTACTTGTGATGATATTAATCCCAGGATCCAGCTTTCCTCATCAGGGCATATGACCTGCTGTCATATTCAGGATTCTTGTTGTGGCGTCCTCAATTTTCTGATTTTTCTCCTCGTCCTTGACAAGATATTTTTGCCATCAATGTTTGTTTTGCGGCACAATTAATAATGATCAAATATTCGCTTTTGTATTTTCTCATAGTAACCTCTTGGCTCATATCACTTTTAATTCTTCTCTGGAGAGCTTATCCCATTAATTTAGATTAATTTCTCCAAAATTAGAGCTTAATTGATTCCAGAGTGCATAATGTCAACTATCATATAAGTCCAACATCCCCCTCTCATCTAGCTCATATGTCAAATTTGGAGTCTCAGTACCAACAACTGCTTAATAGCATGTCTGACAAAGACCTTCAGCTCTTCCATCTGATGAGTCAATATGCACGTCATACCTCTTCTATGGTCCTTCCAGGACTCATACTTCCAGTCAAGTACCCATGACCAGCCCTTCTGTGGAATTACTGGAAATGGTATCCAACTCTGATGAAACCAGGTTAGCAATTGTCTTGAATGACTTCCGACCATTTCTTACTCTGTCATCAATTTCTGCGTTAGATTTTGAAACTCTCCTGGATTCATCTCCATTCACAGATTCTCCTACCATCATCATTGAACCTCTTAAAGCAATGCCCTCCGCTCTCAATTGATTGTTCCTTTCTGGATCAGACTTGATTCCAGAGTTCATTTTCCAACTCAGCCAAACTTACAAGCCATCTGTTTTGGCAACCAAATTTAGCCATCAGAAACAGCAAACATTTCAAACTCCCTATGCAGAATCAAGATCCAAATAACTGAGGCTTTGTCCATAGCTCTGAACTCCTCCAATCTCAGAAATATCCTAGATTGAGACTTTGCAGCCTATGCTCTTCACTTTGCCATCCAAGTTCTTTGAAGTTGGGCCACAAAGCTTCCAGCCTCTCCTGGATTTCATCACTCATTCTGCTTCCACTTCCAAGAAGCTTGTAGTCGTCATTTGCAGAATGCCATTCGCTCCTTGCATGACTATCTCATTTCTGGTGCATCCCATCAGTATCTTTCACTAATGGCTTTAATAGAGGGCATGATTTGGCAACCCCCACCTAGTATCCCTTGCTTAATGCCAGCCCATATGTCCATTGTTCTTGACAAAGCCCATCGGCAAGCGCTCAAGACCAATCTTCCAGCTCCAGTGCCATATTGGTATTACTCAGGGTTATTTGCTGACTACCTCTTCTTATTCTGTTGCTTCCCTCTCTGATCTGGGGTATCACATTTGGCATGTTCCGACATTTCCATCTCTCTTCCCCTAGTTGCTTTCTTACAGGGATCAGCATCCTCTCAACAAACTTGGTTTTGAGTTGGTCTAGCCCTCGCTAGCATCCAATCTCACATAGATTTTAATGGGTTGTTTACTCCTACTGCAATCCATCCTCCCTCCCCAAGAATCAACATAGGCGGAATCATCCCTGAGTCAATAATAAACAATAAAAAAATAAAAATTATAAAATATATCTTTTTTCTATGCGTTTTTAATAATTTTTTTTTATATTTTTACAAGCTTTTATTTTTTTCTTCTTTTTCTATGGGACTTGACCTTTTCTCAGCTCAGCGGTCCATCTTTTTTATTTTATTTCTCCAATTGGTTCCTAGATATACTTAGACCTACCAGTTTTCTATGGTTCAGAGGTCTTACTTTTTAAGATTTAACCATATAAAGTTTGGTTAAACAGTCCTTTTTTAATTCTTAACCAATCAATAGGACATAATTAACTTAATGTTTCAGTGGTCCTTTGGTTACTCTTTTTTCATTATTTTTTTCATCAATCTATTGCTTAAATATTTACCATGGACTCAATTAACTATTCTTCCATCCAAGAGGTTCTTGATGGTTTAGGCGTCCATCACTTTCTTGGCAATAATCTCAAATGGACCTGACCACAACGCATTCAACTTGTTTCTTCTCCTGAAACTATGTGTATCATAATAGGCAACTCTTTCACCTATT
Source organism: Massospora cicadina (assembly GCA_022478985.1). NCBI lineage: Eukaryota > Fungi > Entomophthoromycota > Entomophthoromycetes > Entomophthorales > Entomophthoraceae > Massospora > Massospora cicadina. Next base: position 18,251 of record JAKSZP010007413.1, read on the forward strand.
CAGTATTATGATAAGGCCGGTCAGTTCTTATCATCTGTTATTTTTGCTCAAATCCTTTTCTTCAAAGTCATATTAAATGATTACAATTGCATTTTGATCAGTATATTCATCAATCAGTTCAAGTACTACTTGGCACTAATCCCCAATGTTGGTTCTACCACTGAATATTAAATTGGTGTCAATGCGGCTTTCCTTCCATATAGCAACTCAAATGGCATTTTTTTCTATCGCCATATAGAAACTTATATTGTAGGCGAACATCACCAAACTAAGGTATGTTCCCCACATGGAAGATATTCCTGTGACCAGCTTCCTCAGCGTCATGGCCAGCGTCCCATTGACTCGTTCTACCAGCCCGTTTATCTCCAGCTTGTAGGGTACAGAAATGCCTCCTTAGACCCCCATTATTTTATTAAATTGCAGGACCACATGAGACGTAAAATTTGTTTCATTGTCACTCAGCAGGACCTGTAGGCATCCATGTTGGTATACTACTTGATCTAAGATACACTTTACAGTGCTTGTAGCATCTACTTTTTCCAGGGCCTTCATCTCGACCCATCTCATCAGATGGTCAATTGCAACTATGATGTACTTAACTCCCCTGTGCTCATTGTTAGTGATCCCATCATGTCGATGGACACCATATGCCAAGCAAATCCAGGGTGGACCATTCAGTATCCAGTCAAGTTCTTGTGTGGCTTGTGCAACTGGTACTCCACACAACAAGCCAGATATTCCATGACTTCGTAGTTGATATACTTCCAGTAGTAATACTGTCAAATATGATCCATCATTTTTCTCAGACCTCCATGTCTGACAACCTTATGAGCGGCTTGAACAATAGCTTCTTATTCCAACAGCTTTGGTAATATTAATCACTTCCCATTGATTATCTTAAAAACTTATCCATACATGGTCTCAGTGTTTTCCATCACTTTTTGAAGTGCACCTTGGATTTCTCAGGGCTCATTCCTGATTTCTCCATCAACCATTCTCTGGAATAGCTCATCCGCCTGATGGTATATCACCTGGACCATTGGTAACCACAATAAGCCATCCGCATTCTGATGAGAAGCTCCAGCTTAATGGACTAACACATGATCATAAGCCTGTAACTTTATTGCTCATTGGGTAGTCATCCTTCTGGTTCTTGTAAATTGTGTAGCCAACGCAACAAGGAGTGGTCCATCACCACTTTAGAGTGCATTCCATGGATATACACCTGAACCTTTTTACAGGCGTAAATGACCGCAAGGCATTTACACTCAGTCACAGTGTAATTCCTCTCAGTGGCTGAGAGTGTCAGCTGACATATGCCACTGGGTGTTCATCCCCAAGTTTATCTATTTGGCTCAATACAGTGCTGATCGCCATCATCAAAGCATCAGTTTTTATTATGAATTCTCAATCAAAATTTGGTTTTTTCAAAATCTGAGAATCTATCAAATATTGGCGTAATTCATTGAAGGATCCCTGAGCCTCTTCACTCCAAACAAATCCTTTTATAGATCCTTCAGTAAATGGAAGAGGGGCTTGGCAATTCTTGAAAAATCCTGAATGAATCTTCTGTAGTATCTGACCATTCCAAGGAACACTTGGATATCTCAGATACTCTTTAGTACAGCCATTCGCTCTATGGCTTTGATCTTCTGTTCTTGCAGCTGCAGTTCACTAGAGTTAATTATTAATCCCAGATATTCTAACTCTTTCTTGAAGAAGTGGCACTTCCTCAGCTTAATCCTCAAGTTGGTTGTAGATGTCACTTAGACACTTCCCCTCAAGTGGTGCAAATGATCAATAAATGTCCTACTGAACATATTTATATTGTCCAGTACACCAGGACGCATGTCAAAATCAAGTCATTTAGTATGGCGTCCATGGCCCTTTGGAAAGTCTCAGGCGCAAAGAACATACCCTGGGGCATCCTTGTCATTTGATAAAGCCCCTGTGCGGTGATAATTGTGCATTTCTCTTGGTCTTCACTGGCAAATTATTTTTTGCCAATATCCCAATATTATATCCATCACAGAGAAATACTTTGCTTCTCCCAATTAATTTAGTACATCATCAATTCTTGGTAATGGGTACAAATCTTTCTTTGTAATTTTATTCGAATTCTGATAATTGATCACAGCATGATTAGAGCTGTCCTTCTTCTTCACAATAAGGATAGGGCTCACCCAGGGATTCAACGACGGAACTAGAAGCCATGATTCACTAGTTTGCTGATTTCTTCCTCTATTACCTCTTTGGCTGCCTTTGACTGTCAAAATTGGTCTCATTCTAATTAGAAATTTTTCCCCAGTATTGACTTATAGATTACATCTCTCACGCATCACAAATCATGGTTTCCCTGGGAAAATACTTCCTAATACTTGTTGAATAATTTGAGCACCTCCTCCTTCTGTCTGTCCATCAGATCAGCGAGTTGCTCTTAATTGACCAATAGATTGATACTCTTGGTTACCCCTGCTGGTAATCCCACTCATTGAGGGTCCTAAAAATATGGAATTTCCTCAATTCAGCCATCAGGATTGGGTGAGCAGTTGTGGTGATTTGATTCTTCTCAATCTTCATCAGTTTTCCACTCAAATTCACCAAAAGAACTTGAATTTCTATATGGCCTGGCATAAAGATTCCAAGAGCCATCCAAGGCTATACTCAGGACTACTTCCAGGTGCTTCTGACTTCCCCATACAGCAGCTCTGGTATCTCCAATTTCAACCCCCATGTCGACTATAATATGTGATCCTGGCTGTATGGTTATCACACTCTTGATCCTCAGCAGAATTCCCCTATTTTCTAGGTTTCCGTCAGCATTTCTTGTTCCTTTCAGCCAACTAGTTTGTACTGAATTGGGACAATACCATCATTGTAAATCAGGTTGATGAAGTTATTTCTCCTTCTCAGTGGAGCTTCTTCATCCTTCTGATAAACAAATGATAACTTCTGACCCAATATGGTCAATGTTTTATCCTCTAAGTTACATTTAACTCCGTATTTTTGTAGAAACTCCATCCCAATCAGAATATCATAGCTTTTGTTGGCCAAAACTATTGCTGGAGCGGATACCACCAAGGATCCAAATTAAAGTGGTAGAGCAATATACGCTACACATGAGATGGTGGCATTCAGCCCAGCTGTCCTATATTCTTTCTTGTGTTCTAAATTGGGCGAGATCTTCATCCTCTTCACCTGCTTGGTCGAAACAATGTTTATGGGCGCTCCACTATCAACTACCACCCTCACCTGCACTTGATTAACTAGTGTATCTATATGCATACACTCAGAGTATTGTAAAATAGTATTTACTGAGTGTATAGTAACATTTTTAGCTAAATCAAGGGTGTGAATTATTTGCGCTGATAGATCAGGAAATGATTCCTTGATCACGCTAAGGGGGATTGATAGGTTTTCCTCATCTAATTTGACTTTGGTCAATCCTTCTGGATTATCTATGGCTTAAATATTGTCTGCAAGTTGTCACGCATATGGCTGAGCAACTTCCTAAAGTATCTCGTTTCAATCTCCTTCTCACTGGACCTTGTTACTGAGTTTACATCTAAATTGACTACTTGATATAGCTGATTTTGCGCGTCTTTAATAACAAAAAGGTCACTAATGTCAATTTCTTTGTGCATAATATTGGGAGGAAAAGGTTTTTCCACAGCTCTAGACTGTTCCCCATCTAGGCCATGGGCCCTTTTCCTGACTCTTATGTAGTTTTAGACTCTTTCAATTGGACCATGTTAATATGATCTTTAGGCTTCTTGCAGTGCACAGCAAATGCCCTTTTCCTCCACACTGGTAACAGACTTTTCCTTCTAATTGATCCATTTAAATTATTCAGGCTTATTTCCTGGCACAGTTTGGTTATTCATCTTCTTAGCGCCTCAGTCCCCTTTATGGGATTTGAATTTTATACTGGATTCAAAATGAAACTTCTATCTTGAGCATCAAAAGTAGCTCCCAGTATTTTAAAATAATCCACCATCTGAGAGTTGGTGATTTCTATTGTGAACACAGAAGACATCATTTGATGTAGATCACAATAGGGCTGAAGGGCTGCTTGTAGTGTGATCCGGGCATTGAAATCATCCAGCACTTATGCTCCAACCAAAATCTACAATTCTTGGTAGAAATGATTGGCGAATTTTGCTAAGGATTCATCCTAACGGAATTAAATGTCCATTAATTCTTGCTTGCGCTTTGACATGCGCATAGGACTTGAAAATTTCTTCATAATGGCCGCCTTGGCCTCTGAATATGACCAGCTGTCCCCCTCTAGAAGGGCAACACTAGATTTTGACAATTGGTATCCAGCCAATTCAACACCATCAAAGCCTTTTGATGATCTCCATATCTGAAAATTGTCATAATGAATAAATGGAAAAATGCAGGGGCGTTATCCTAATGGAAAGTAGGTAATTTTGGTGTCGCTTTAAAATCCTCTGAGGTTTCTATAGCCACCTCTCTTGGTTTGACTACTTGGCTCACTTGAGGAGTAATTTTGGGAGTTATCTCTGAAATAGCTGTGAAATCAGGTGGCATATTTCTTGGGTAGTCATCTTTCCAATTGGAGTCCATGGAGTTCGTTCTTTGGCGTCAATCAACGCATATGGCTCACATTCACATTTGTGAGTCAAAACTCCTCAACTTGATTAATCAGCCGCTCTATATCTGCGCTGAATGCTCTTAAATGAATGTGATCCGCTTCACACTCTGTTTTCAAGAATAAGACTTTTTGAACCAAATTTCCTTTTTTTTCTTCAATGTAATTAATTTTCCAAGTAACTCATTTTTGAAAAAAGTGACATTCTTGACCCCTTCCTTAATCTTGGTGACTCTTTCCTCCAAGGCAGCGAATTCTCAATGATCCACTAAATTTAAGGCATTCTGGTTGACAGTTGCCAACTCCGTCCAAAGTTTTTCTATATTTTCCTTATATAACATTGTGTCCTAGTATCTTACTCAACTACACCCCTGTATTGAGCACCAACTGTTATAATTTATGGTGTGGGAAACCAGCTTTTTTTCGCTCGCTGGTGCTTCACGCCAACTGGTTTCCACAAATGTTTATAATAAATTTAAATTAAAAATGAAGCTCTAATAAAAATTGATTTTTATGATTTTTATTATGAGCGCAATAAAGGGGAAAAATGATGATCCTCTATATATGACTATTTAGGTATTTAAAGTGATTCAAGGATTAAGGGGATTTTGGAAATAGGTTCAGACCAGCTTAACCTCATCTGAATTAGGAAATATGAGGAAATAACGTATCATAAATTGGGTACTTGCTTCAGAGCAGCAGAGCAAATGAAGAGGAATTCTGTATTGGCTAACACATACCCATGAGGTAACGTTTTTATATACTTTAGCCAATCACCTCCTGAGAAATTTCTTGCACCTTGTGGGACCCCTGACAAGCCTATAAAAGGGGGGTCCCCATGCGGGTGCGTTAGAGGACTTTGTTGGGGTCAGGGGAGTGCCTTCCAAGGATTTCCCCAAGGTCTGTGGTGAGGTCAGAGTAATCTGACCAGCCAATTTATAGCTAATGCCCATACAGGTGTTGAATTGGTGTTACCCAGATTAATGGGGTTCCACCAAGAATAGGCCAGGGACTTTTGGCCACTTTTCTTTAATTCTTTATTTTTATTATTAATAAAAGAACTCTTAACCACATTGGAAAATTGCAAATGGTCAACATTTCCCCTCTTTGGCTGACTTTGACCTTCAAAATTCTTATTTCTCACCTGGGAGGGAAAATTTCTGACATATGGGTTTCTTGATTATCCTCAGCTGATAACCCCTAAATTAATTATTTGCACAGGTTCATCATTGTGCAATTCTCTGCATTGTATGATAGTAAGATGTATTCGTTTGATAATAGTATGGTGACTATAATCCATAGTTGAAACAAAGTACTAGGATTCAACCCAACGCTTGGCCAGTATTTCCTCTCAAAATACTTAGGATGTCCTTATTATGTATTCATTCCCTGGTACCACCTAACTTAATCCACACTCAGATCCTCATTTACGGCTCCTCTCTGGTGACACCCAGTTGGCAGTAATCCCTGATTCAGCTCAGTTTCTATTCTATGAATCCACGCTCAGATCCTTACTCTTTATCCTAAAGAGTCTCCAATTAAAGCACACAACAATAATTTTCTTGAAAAATAATAGAACTAGAAATGGATTCTGGTAAAGTATATCTTGTATTATATAATTACTGGTAAAGTGTGTGTCTCTTTATTAAGTCATAAAGTGGGTGTTTCTTTGGTAATCCTTAGGAAAATTTTATAGTGAGAAGTCGGCGCCCAGCCCTCAGTTGGCACCTCATTTATGAAATGGCAGCTGTTGCTGTTGAATTACCCATTTTGTCTCATCAGCAATGGTCTTCCCCATTCTGTCTAGCATTCCATCGTTGGATATCCTTAAGACTTAAAATGGAAAGAGTCAGAAAACGTGTCATTAACATTTTTCCCTCAATCCCACTGAACCAACCACATTTGGCAAGCGACCTGCGTATGTAATGGGACTTGTTACCCATTAATGAAGGTTGCAAACCAACTTATCAATTTACTAGTTGTAGGCGGCATCACTCACCTCACAGCTTGATCCTTAAATCTTCAATCAGTTGGCGATGAAAGCTGATTGATCCCAAACAGTACACCTGATAGTTAACCATTGATCAACTATCAGATGCCCCCATTTTTTTGCCAACTTTACCTAGCGAGATCTAAAGCATTTACCCAGATTGATCCCTGATGGATCTGACCCAGGTAAATTACCCAAAATCCCCTGAACATTGTTACCCCAAAATCAGGGCAAACAATATCCAATTCACTTTGCTATAGTAAATTATCCCCTAGCAACCCCTGGTAGTCTAGTTGGAAGGGGATAAGAGCAAAAAATACCAACAGGATGTCAAAATAATAATATGAGTTTATATGGGTGGAACAACAGTCTGACTTTTAGGTGTTTGTGGATCACTGGCGACTGAATGCCAAGGATTAATCATTCACTATATGGGATTAGCTGGTGACTTATGCTGAGAATAATTGTAATTCCATTGTAATGCAAAAGTTTCCATCATGAGAGTGAGCAATGCTGATTCTGCCACCAATGATTCTGAATACCAGCGACTGAAAGGCTGAATATATATAATATCACTTTTTATAGATTTATATTTAATAAACTGGAAACTGATGCCAAGGATGCATCAAATTAATATTTGGCATTTGGGAAGGATAGATTATAAGTGAAAGAGTACCAGTGGAAGGCCAACAACTGGACAAGGTTCTGGAAATAGATATTGGTGGGTTTTGATAGGAAAAATTAGCCTAGTATAAGTAGTTGTAGTTCTCTCATAATAATGATCTCTCTTTTGTTCACCATTATTTATTCGTAATGAAAGTGGCTAGGTTAGTAAAGGTGGGACTGAAGATCCCTGTGGTAGGTACAGGGTGATTTACCTGGATTAGCTAGTGCTGCAAGCTCCTCTATCTCAGCCCTACAAGAAACCCCAATGGGAACTTGTCCAACTGTCCACTAAAAATTAGGGTCTGATGGCCATCAGCTATGAGATTGATGTAGCTAAGGAGCCAGGCTACCCAAGATGGGGATGGACTTGCCAGTGCTTATCCAAGAAGGGCGGGTGATTGGTTATTAGGGAGAAGGTGCAAGGGGTCAGGCTACCCAGGAAGGTTGCTGGAAACACCGGTGCACACCCAAAGGGGCCAATGGCGCTAAGGCAAAGTTGTTGGTCTGATAGGTTAGTGAGTTGGATGTGGACCTGTAGAGGGTTGTTATACCTATGAGGGAAAAACAGCAAGGGCCAGCAGTCCTCATACTGTGTGAGGCTGGCATACTAGTAGAGCCCTGATATAACAAAGTGCAAAATTTGTGACAATAATTTTTTCTATATGGTATTTTTTAGTTTATCAAGAGAAATTAGAACTAAGTTAATTCTTACCACACTTTATTTTTTTTGGTAAAGATATATAAATCTCACTGGGATGGCTTCATTTGAGTGGTTAAAATCTCCTGGGATGTATTTATACTTATAATTTCTCTAAATAATTGCTTTTCTTTAACTCACAAAGTGATATGAATTTAAATTTTGCTTCCTTTATTTAAAACGCTTTCTGACATAACCTATTGATGAAATTTTTTATAGTTACTAAGGTCAAATGACAATATAATAATAATTTCTTTTGCAATATCCCCCATGAAGGGGGTATATTAAGGGTGGAAATTAAGGGTACAGGGGTGAATATTAAGAAATCTGCAAAATGGCTATGCAGGGGTTTATTGGGTCACATATAATCTATTGCAGATGAATCTATATATATAATCATATTTTTTATTTATATTTATGCATCTATCAGTGAATTAGAATC
>JAKSZP010007414.1:0-26594 GCA_022478985.1 Massospora cicadina
GCTTATTGCTTTAAAGGCTCTCTTTGACTTTGGTAGTTTTATCATTTGGTTTAGCTCTATTTATTGTGTAACTACAATTAACTTAGTTTCAATTGACTTCTGGTCGGTTTCAACCTTATTTTGTTGCCATTTTGGTTTACTTGCTTTCTAGTTGAGTTTCACTTTATTTTGGTTTAGTTTATGCTTTTATTCCTATAGCGTATAACTTTAGCCGGTTTATTTATTTGTTTACGAGTAAACTCAAAATCATTTATTATTTTTATGCTATTAAAGCTCAGCTGTACACATCTTTGTTATTTTCATTCAGCTTTTGAGTTGAGACTATCTCAATAACATTCATTCTTTGCAAAATACTGCTCACCGATTTTTGTTAGTTTTACCTCCCTGAAAAGGTTTTATGAAAATTGGCATTTTTTGAAGGCGGTTTCGTTGAACTTTTACAGTTTAGGTGCACGAGTTTTAGTGCATGATTACAATTGACTTAATTATGAGGGTTTATTTTTGGGTTAACACTTACAATTTGTAAGGTCGTGAACGATTATAATAAGTTTGTAGCTTAATCATTGAATATTGGCACTTTTTAATAAACTTCAGCGCGACCCTATTTTCAACCGCGAATTGATGCCCAGGCATCTATACAAGATTTTCAAATCCAAACATCCTTGCCTCCGAAACTTGGTCGCTAGATCTAGTATGAATCCTAGTGAAACTGTGCTTAAAACGCGAATGTACAGGGTTGATCCCGGCAACATCACCTTCAGCTCGAAAGAGATCGATGATCCCCAAACAATTTTTAAGGATGGAATTGTTCCTGAGGGACTGCTCGCGGCCGCTCAGATTTTGAAGGAGGGTAAGTCGGTGGTTGGAATGCCCACCGAAACTGTATATGGACTGGGGGAAATGCGCTACAAATAGAGTCAGTTCAGGCCATTTTTAAAGCCAAGGGCCGACCAAGTGACAACCCACTTATTGTGCATGTGTCCAGCCTCTTGATGCTAAAATCGCTCATCTCTCCAGAGACTTTGCCCGAAGTTTACACAAAAGCCATCCGTCGCTTCTGGCCTGGACCCCTCACCGTCCTTTTGCCAAAGTCGGCTTTTGTCCCTGAGGTGGTAACGGGTGGGCACAAGACTGTGGCTGTGCGCTTCCCGAGTCATCCGGTGGCGCGTGCCCTCATCAGCCTTGCTGGAGTTCCTGTAGCGGCACCTTCGGCCAACATCTCTGGGCGGCCATCCCCGACCACGGCCCAACATGTGTTGCATGATCTGAGTGGTAAAATCCCGTGCATCCTTGATTCTGGAAGCTGCGATGTGGGGCTGGAGTCAACGGTGCTGGATGCTTTGAGAACCCCGCCCACGATTTTACGTCCTGGCGGTGTCACGTTGGAGCAGCTTATGGTGTACTTCCCCGAAATCCGTGTGTATAGCCGTTCCCATTTTACCGAATCCGAGGCGAAGCAGATTGAAGAGTGCCCCACCACCCCGGGAATGAAATACCGCCACTATTCACCCACAGCTTCAGTTATTCTGTTTGATCCCACAAGGGATGATTGCTCCAGCGCTATGCCAGCCTTTGAAAGCGCCTTAATCGTGGCATTGCAAGATCAATTATCGTCCTCCCCTCTCCCCACTAAAATTATTGTCATTACCACTCTGGGAAGCTTGTCGAAGGCAACTGTTGCTTTACTACAGAGTATAACTCTTAAGCATTCTATAGAAATTGGCATAGAGCGCCTTGACGCTGTGGCCCACGACCTTTTTGCCAAACTTCGAGACTTGGATTCTAAAGAAAACCAAGTGGATGTTGCATTCATTCAAGGGACAAGTGAGGTGAATTTGGGCTCAGCAGTTATGAATCGATTGCGGAAGGCTGCCACCAAAATCATTGATATATAGCTAGGAACACTGGTTTTAATTATTTTAATATCCTTACCTCTAAAGCGTTTCATTGCTTGAATTAATTTCATTTTTCAAAGTGTCACTTCACAAATTACCCATTTCAGCATCTGTCATCTATATTTTCTTCATTCTTATCTTTGTCTCTGCAGTTTACTTCACATCAATTTATTTCTATATGGTTGAATTGGGCCATTCACTCGTCTTAGCTATTTTTCTTTAATCTTATTATGTAAGAGCTACTGTTCAAATTTGTGGTGCTTTTTATAGACTTTACAACTTCAGTATAAAAATTGATTTGAGCTGCATTATTAAAGGCCTGAATTTGACTCATAAATTAGTTGATATCTGAACTGATATTCCTTTTCATTTGTATATCATTTTTGAGTGAAATATAATCACCTTACATATAGCAAAGCTACAAATTAAACTTAAATCTAAAATTCTTTACAGATGGGAGCTAGATTATCAGAAAATTTAAGACTCTGTCTTAGAAAATATAATCTGTAAATACTCCTACTGGTACCAGCTCGCTTATGGCAGTGTATGGCTTTATATAGGTGAACACCAACTATAAAGAAGCTGCAGTTAGATGCAAAATTGAAGTCACTCGCCAGATTAATAAGCTTGTTCCAGAGAAAGCTAAACTGGCCAATCAATAAGTTAATTATTCGGTGTACTGCTATTACTAAAGTCTAAAGAAAACTTGTTTGTAATACTGCATTGCCAAGAAAACATGCCTTGATATAAATGATAGATTGCTTTTTGTTTATACAAGCCTCAATAACATATATCAGCGCACTCTACTTTGAGATAATGATTGTGATAAACGCTTCTTAAATACTTGGTATAAAATAAATTCTTTATAATGGAATTTTCATATCTATAATGTTACCAAAAAGCTCCTTAATTAAATCTTAGACTTTTGTACAAAACATTTATGGTTTATGAGTTAACTTTAGGTGTATAATTTAAGAAACTAAGGCTTTTAGGTTTTAGTAACTCATTGTAAAATTTCTACAATAATTTTAGTATTTATAGATTAAATCTAAAATAATTTTAATACATCACTATTGCTTTATAAAATCATGCAATCTCTGTTGCCAGCTGCACCAAAGTTATGCGCTTTGTTAATATAATATATAATAGCAGTTGTGTACATCCAAATAAGTACCATTTTTTAATTTATGTATCTGGCTGATTAATAAATCTATTATAGCACTAAACTAGACTATTTTCTCAAACAGATTTAGATAATATCAATTAAAGTGTCAATCAGAGAACTTTTATAAAATTTTATTTTATCAGTATGAAACTATTTAATCAAAATATATAAAGCAAAAATAAAAAGTTGTTAAAGAGATAAAATCATTATTTCAAGTATAAAACATGGAAAGAGCTAGGTTACAGTCATTTGGCTGATCATGTCATCAGCAATGGCAGAAATAAATTAAGGAAAGTTGTTATAAACTAGCAAATTACTCTACAAAAAAACATTGATCTAGATCTAGCAACGTTAAATTATGGCTCAAAGAAAAGATGAGCTGTGGAAGAAGTTGAAGCCTATATGTCTGGAAACTTAAACTTTTGGTTTAGATTGTGAGAAGTTTCCTTACAAAGGAAAGAAGGGACCCAAGGCACCTTTAGAGCCTTTGGCTCAACTGGGTGACTTGGCCCATGTTGTTGATGAGCACTGGGTAACTGCTTTAGCCCCCAAAAACCAACCTACTTTACCTCCCTTTCTGCTTCTTCCCTTGTGAATAAGGTCAAAGGGGTCTTTAAGGAGGTAGTTCTGGACAGAGGCTACCAGCAGGACCTCCACCCTCATCTGGTCCCCACCCTGTCACCTCTCACCCGTTAGAAACTGCAAAATTTGATCTTAAAACTCTGGAAAATGTTAAGTCAGAAAAACCAGTCTGTGCCACATAATTTGAGATTATGGGCTACATGGTGCCAATCTGAGTTAAAAGTTTATTCTCAAAAAAATTAATTTAAATTTAAATTGATAGTCAAAAATAATTTTACCAAAAACTTATTCTGCTGAGCTTCCAATCTGAACTAATCCCCTCAATTTTGGATCAGTGATAGTGCCCCACAGATGATCCAGAAATTATGTTTTCAGAGCTTTTAAAAACCTCATACATAACCTAGCTTATAACCCTTCAAACTCAGGCTGCTTGTCACAAGCATATCAGTCAGTTCAGTTAAAGTCATCCCTCCAATCTCTTCCCACATCACTGAGTATAAATGACAACCACCTGTCACGGATTTGGATAAGAAGAACTAGACTGGGTTCCCAGTCAGGGTGCGCAAGCACCCAGTGGAGGCCCCAGAATGCCAGAGGCATAGTTGTCTGGGTAACTAATAGAAGTGGGGATCTACAGGAAACATGAAAAAACAAATAATCAGTAACATACTGAAGGCCCCCAAGGCAAACTAAATGGTTGCTTTGAGGGCAACCGTGAGTCTTGTGGGGGCAACCCCCAAGGGTGGGAGAGGAATGGAGGATGACAACTCCTCCAGGGTTTGCAGTTGCCAGCCTTCAGATTCAGAAAGGGGGCTTGCACACCAGCAGGGGACAGCACAGAGGCCACCACGTTATTGGAAATATGGGTAGAGGTATGGTAAACCCCATGAGAGGGGCTGAGACTGAGCTTCCCCTGGAGGGGGTGCTCTAGGTCCCACTGGTGGGCTGGACCCGCAGTAGCAGGGGCATCTATGGAAGCCAAACCCATGCATGGCGGCCCAGGGATGCCTTGGGGCTGCTCCAATTGAGGAGCAGTTTCAGCGAACTTGGAAACTGAACAAATGTAAGGGTCTCCATTTAACAGACGCATAGAAATGAATGAAGCAGCAGGTTTATCGTTAGGGGTGGGGCGGATTATCATGTTTATGATCCGCTGCCACATGGTGGGATCAAATGACCAGATAATTCAGTTGGCGAACATCAGAAAGAGGATTTGGGCAACAGCGTGCTTTGTCAGATTGATTGACAGAATTGTTTATAAATGTTTTAAAGGCAGATGGAGGCTGCAGCAAACTACGCAGATTTTTCAGATTTATTTTGATGAAAGGCAAAAAGAATAGACTGACAACTGCCCTCGATGGGGGCAGTTGCCTTTTAAACTGGGTGATAGGAATGGAGAGGTATCGAGGGATTGGACATTTGGGGGATGGTGAAGGGATTTGGTTGGCTGACTTGGAGGGGGTAGAAGGTGGCTCCCAATTCTGGCAAAAGCTTAAAGACTTTTGCAAGATTTTCCAAATTCTTGGGGCCAAGCAAGTCAATACTTCTGTTACAGGTCTGGATGACTTGAGTTGGCCCATTTGAATGGCTTGGGCAGTCCAGATTTGTCCTGGGAGGCAGGAGTCCATGGATCGGATTACTTGCAATTTGATCTGGTCCCTCAATTGGGCTATTTGTGCAATCCAAACTCCCTGGATCCATTTTGGAATGTTGGGGCCAATGCACTGAGTCATTTGGGGCCAGGTTTGCAATCTGAGCTGCGTTCAACTCTGGCTTCCAAAGCTGATCAGTCCAAACTGGCTCCCCCAATCCAGAAATTACCAGCCAGACTCTAATGTTGGGAATTGCCATTTTCCCAAATTTTGGCCATGGCTTGCCCGGGGGTGGGTGGACCCAGGACCCTCTCCATGCCCCCTGATGTGTGCCATCTCCCTACAGACCTCTTCTATCAACCATACCTGGATTGAAGAGGGGGGAAGGGGTGGGAGTGGGATGGCCTTGGGTAGCAAAGCCATCACCAAGTGCACATATATCACATGGGTGAGGTCACCCAGCTGTGACAGAGGGTTCACTGGAGCCTTGGGGCCCCTCTTCGTCTGGAAGGGGTGCTGAACCCTATCCAGTTGCAAGGGCTGGTCCCCAAGACTTACACCACCCCTCCTAAGGTCAGTTTTCAGTTCATTCTTTACCTTAAATTTAAGTAGAATTTCATGTTACCAAAAATTCTCTCCAGAACTCCACTAACCTACTCCCCATCAAAGTTTTTGCTTTTAGCTCAACTATACATGCTGCTATCAGCGTTCTGGGACTAATGATCATTGAGTGGGAACTCCAATCCATCAATCCAGTGGCCTGCCATGTGCAAGCTGAGGTCATCAAAAGTTATCTTGACCTGCTTCTCCAATCTGCTGTTTAAGAAGGAAACCATACTGCAGATCCAGTTTGCAAACCACCACTGGTTCAGCGTAATCTGTACAACCAAAAGTTGTGCAGTCCCTCACTCAGAATGGCTATCATTATCAATCCAACTCACCTCACCATCCCTCCACTGAATCTGCGCAATCCAGATGAGGCAAGGTCCCCATTCTTTCAATTTTGCTAGGTCATCCAAGGGTGATGATCACCTTTTTGCAATCTATAGGCAAACCCCAGGCACCAGATCGTCTGAAGCATCAATCCAGGGCAATCCACCTCAATTAACATTGATATATTAATCATCCATTCCAACAATGTTCCTGACTCTGTGCAGCAGCTCAAAGCACATCAACAACTGTTAGGTGATGCCCAAGCTCTCCCATATATGATTTGAGTCAATTTTATTTGATTTACAAACACGATCCTCATTTTTGCATGTCAACAATTTAAAATGAGCATATGGGTTCCTATATATTTAACTAAGCCTGATCATTAAGGGACCATATTAAAGGCTACCAACTGCAAGCCAAGGATTTTTGTCACCCTCATTCCTCTCCCATCCTTGGTGTTTCCCCAGCAAGACCCATAGTTGCCCCATTGCAGCCATCTGGTTTTCTATGGGGGCCTTTGGTATTTTATTTAACTTTTACTTCCCTCACAAAAATAATAGGGGATCCATCCTCCAAGTCATTAGGGCTGCTATGCCTGTCATGCAATTAAAAGTTCAAAAGGCGAGAAGAATGTTTCTGTGGCAAATGATTTAATTATGGCGAAAAATCCCCAATTTACTCTTGGAGTAATCCTTTAAGTCAAGGTATTATTTTTACTTTTAATCTCCAGTTAGATCACTTGTATTGTAGCACTTCACCTCTCCTAAATCCTCAGCGGAATAGGGCAACTCACTGAGAAGTTTGCCCAAGCACTACTGTCAATTCAGTGCTACCACCTAAGAGAAAGCTGCTACTTATAAACCTGAAGGGGGTTCAAGGAGGGGCAAATATTTTACCAGCCAATCAGTCATTTAGAAACCTGGTAATTGGCTAAAATTGAAAGTATATCCAGATGGCTGATAGTCTGGATTGCATTAAGATGTTGCCCCATGGTTACGTCATCTTGGTGGATGATCCAACACCACAACAAAATCCTTGTTGAAGTGAAAAGATGTCCAAGAGTCCTGATTGGACAAATTATTATTTATTATATTGAGTGAGTTTCAGTCTATTCTAAATCCTGACGCTCTTCTTATTTTTAGCCTAATTGACCTTAAATACTGGAGCCAACATTAAAACCAGGGATTCCTTTTTACCCAAATTTGCAATATTAATAAAATTTATTATACTATGCCTCCTTATGCCCTGTGTCGCTGATGCTCCCACCCCAATACTGTCCGCCATGGTCCACCATCTAAAGTGGGTGCCAGACAAAATTTTCTCCAAAGCCTCCTCGCCATCTGATATGGCTTCCTAGGCTGATAACCTAGGGGCTATATTAGGATTTTTTTTAAATTTCCATTAATCCCTTTATTTGGCCCTGTAAGTCTCAGGGAACATCCTTTGGCTCTCGATTGGGCCATCTTCCCATTCCCAAATAAAAAAACACCAAAGAGGATGGCGGTACCTCTCATCACTCAGGGCAATCTCGTTCATGTAGTAGATGAAAGATGGGTAACAGCTCATCCGCTTTGGATCCCACCTCCAATAACCACACTTACCTTGGCAGAACTGTTGTGGGGAATTAGTGAAATCTGTGCTGAGATTACTGAATTGAAATTGGTTGGATCTAATTCAGTTGGAATTCCAGCTGATGGCCAAAATTCAAATGACTGTAAAAGCATGAAGAATGAGATATTGGCTGGATCACCCACCGGTTCCAATTAATCCCCAGACCAGTTGAACAATATCAGCCGCTATAAATGAGGGTTTGAAGCCCTTGAATAGTAATTTGGGCGTTGCGTCTGATGTGCTGCTGTTGACTGAACGAACAGTTAAATGACCGATCATGGGAAGGTTGGCTGTCCCAAACCCGTTCCCAGCCAAATGGACCCATCCCTATAAGGGATGGCCTTGGGGGATTACTGTCACTCGTCGGGCCAAATGCCATCATATTAATTGTCAGAAACGTAGTCAAGCCCTGGTTCAGACGTTTGAGGTTGAACTGACAGAGACTCAGCCTGCCACCAAATTTTGCGATGTCAGTTCCCAAAGAATAAACCCCTCATAACCAAACAATGCACCAGTCAGACTAAATTTGTTGGGTCCTGACCCCATCTTGTCACTACCCGATTGACCACTATTTAATCAGTTGCATGGCACTGAGAAAATTGTTGGTCAATTTTCTTACTTTCCTTTCCCAATAAAATTTTTCCAAAAAGAAATTTTAGTTTTTTATTCTCCATTCTGACTGCATCCCAGATGGCATTTCCCTGGTGGTCCATCTCCCCACACTCTGGGTGGGCTTTACCAATTCTCTTGGTCACCATGGCTCCCTCTATTGCTGATTGGGCCCAGCGAGTCTGACACTTTTGGTTCTACAACCCCGCTCTTGTGAATTTTTGACACCAATAGATGGGGATCTTATGGCCCTATGTACAACAATGGAAAGAGAGAATCCATCTCCCTACTGCCCCTGATGAGTTGGCCTCTCAAGCCAAGAATCTCGTTAAGAATATTCCAGTAATACCACCTCATGCAGTGAGAACCACTGAGTGGGGAATGGGTTCAGTGTGGTTTGCAGTTGGGATACTCCTTACCCTGTTGTTACGCCATCACCTCATGGTATCACATTTTCTGGCTCCATATCAAGTCATATGGTCAGCAATGCCTCTGGCATTCTGGCTTGCTTTTTGGGTACTCACACATCTCGACTGGCAGGACAGTCTAAAGTTCTTCTGCCATTTCCATGACAGGCCCATTTTCAAATAAAGATGTGAGGCGGCTCCCCTTTTTGGGTTGGGAACCACTAGTACTAAAAAAATAAATTTTTTTAATAAAGCAAGTTTTATTTGTGATCTATTTATTCCTTTCACACCCAACCAACACAGTTATTAAGAGTTTAAATACTACCCCTCTGTTGATATTGTTGAGATCCTGGGCCTAAGCACCTGTGAGCAAACTTACTTGTCAGTATTTCAATAAGTGGTTTTCATTACATGGTCCATTTACACTACAACAAACTATTAAAAATGGAGAAGGTTTGGGTGAATAACCTTCCTAACTTTTCTGAAGAATAATAATTAAGATAGATGCTCTAGAACAGCAGCTAGCCAGTGCTTTGTCTTGACTTAAAAAGCTCAAACAGCACCCTTTTTATGGCCCTCATGGGGCCCTCCTGTTATTCATATACCCCATTTTAGAGACAAGTTTACCCCAGGTAAAGTTAACATTGCCTCGTTTCTCTTTGCCTATGAATCTGTTATTGGAGGGGCAACCAACCGTCAGAAAATCAAATAAATCCTCACTTGCTTAAGTCACATGGCCCAAAAGGTAATAGTTCTAAATATGGCCACCCTCTTCACCTGAGCGGAGTTTAAGAAATCTCTTATTGAAGAATTCTGGCTCCACACAGAGTTTAAATAAGAGGAAACATGCCTCTATGTGTCTTAGCATGCATAAGGAACAATCAATCGCTTCCTTTGCTGATCAGTTCCATAATGAAGCCCATCCACTATTACTTGCAAAGATTTTACCTCTTGATGACGCTGTTGCTGCCATCTTGAATGGATCAGCGCCTCTCCCCTCCTTGGCAATGTACATCTCTTCAGTAAAACGCTCCTTCCAAAATGTACGCAATATCAAGGAGGCTCTGCTAACAGTAGCCAATTTCTATGAGCTTTAAATTGCACATGGAGCCTCGAGGCAAGAGTCCACACTGACCCCTCTAGCAGCCTCTATGGCCGTCACCCTCTGAAAAACGTGCTCCTTCAATGCAGCTTAAATCATAATTTACTCCGCCACATGAAGATAGACAGAGTACTCGCAGTGACTGGGCAGTCAGTTACAAATTTTTCCACTCACTCCTTCTTCAGAGCGTCCTACCAAAGTGGTTAATTGTCACGTCCCTTCAAGACGCTGTACCTATCACCCTCGACATCTACCCTGGCCATTCATAGCTCAAATCCTGCTTCCATTGGGCAGCCAAAACCCGCCATTTAAAAGCGCAAATCCAAAGTCATTGCAGTTACAACGCTTTTCTAAAAGCTAAAAGGGTAGATGAGCGCCAAAAGGACATTTCCTGCAACAATGGAAACCCTAAACGTACCCTACTTCCTATGTGCCTCCTGAAGTGCATAGATATGCCTTTGGATGATGATTTTGAAGGGGGTAGTGAGGATGTTGAATATTATGTCCTAGGAGCCCCAGTTGAAGTGAGGATACTGGATCAGTTGAACTCTAAAAGAGTAGATATGGACCTGATACCCAACGGAACTTATCTCCATCCTGTGCTGAGGTGTTCTGAGGTTAGTAATACTGCCAGTGATGCTGACTAGCTCAAATCCTCACTGATCTAATCTACTCAGCATGTTCATACTTTAAAATTTATCCAAGATAAATATCCTGAAACCACCCAAAGACATTATTCTACTTTCCGTCCTAAGGAGGTCCTAGCTCTCTCCCCCAACCTAGTTGGAATCCTATCCAAGGTTGAGGTCGTTATGAACAAAGTAGAGTTTATGTTTTCCTCAACACTGGATCTCACATGAACGTTTTTTCCTTCAAACTTATTAAGAAGATTAAGCTGGCCCCCTACTTGGATTACATCTAAGAGTCTGGAACTTCAAGTCCTGACAGCACTTGCGCTATTGGAGCATACTCCTTCTTGCCCATTAGATTTGGGAATCTTATCCTGTCAGCCCTGGATGTGGCCTTGGCTAGTCATATGTATAGTATGCTCATTGGTACTCAATTTATGCTTAAGTATGATAGGATCATCAATTTGAAACAGGGCTATCTCTTTGCTTAATTATGAGGTTCCCCTTGCTAATAATATTGAATTAAAAAGAATACTCTTGCTCAGTTGAGTACCCCTCCTCTGCAGTATCCTATACTTTATGACGACGAGGAAAAGTATAAAGAAATTTCTTAAATCAGTGAACGCTCTAGAGGGCATTCTTTTTTATGCGTCTAAGAAGGTATTAATTAAGGCGAGTAAACAAAGAGTGATTGACACCAAGATTGACCTGCAACTCACCAAAACTGCTTATTGCACTTAGAAAGCTTTGATGGAATAAGTCCTTTATAAACTCGGTTATTGCCAGGCATACTAGACCCAGCCTTCCAATGCCTATCAACATCCTACTGGGGAATCTTACCAGCAAGGACATGATCATAAAAAAACATCAGGATATTGGAAAAGGCTTGCAGATCTCAATTGAGGAAAAAAGTTTACTGCATTGGGTCTATGTTAAAAATTGGCTTAACTACTGAAAACTTATTATTCACCTTGCATAACATTCAAACACTGATGAACTAAACCCATCTGAGCTTACAAAAACCACAATTTATTGTAGACCTATAGTGACATCTTCTCCAAATCTGATACTGACTATGGACACATGAAGGGTTTTCTCATACCATTGATGTGAGTGATGCTCTTCCCATCTGATCCAAACCCTAATGAAAATCAAGAGTTGAGGAGCTAAAGATGCGTACTAAACTTAAACAGTTGCTGGACGCTGGGTTGCTGGTGCAATCACAAAGCCATTGGTCGTCCCCTCTCCTGTCACAAAGAAGAAAAATGGAGGTTATTAGGTATTTATGGACTACTGCAAATTGAACAACCTAACAAAAAAGGATAGCTACCCTATCCCCATATTGATGACGCCCTGGCCCAACTATCTGGATCCCAGTTCTTTTCCGCTATGGATTTGGCCAGTGGATACTGGAAAATGGACCTTTCTTCACAAGATCTGGAGAAATGTGCTCTTATCTGCAGCGAAAGCCTGTTTCAACCCACTTGGCTACCTCAAGGGCTGTGTATTGAGCCCGCAACCTTTCAACGGGCATTGGATCACATTTTACAGGATCTCAAACTGAGTTGTGTGATTTTCTATCTTGACAATCTCACAGTTTTCTAAAGCTTCCAATAATCATCCGCCTCATCTAAAGGAAGTTTTAATGCTTGCAGGCGTCTAACATTAAGCTGAAGCCCATGAAGTGTACTTTTTTCCAGAAGAAACTGGATTTCCCTGGCCAAGCCATCTCCCAATAAGGGTTCCAACACCTACAAGATAAGGTTAAAGCTATATCCAAAAACCTATACCCTAACTCTTCACAATATCCAGGTATTTCTAGGAATGATGGGTATTACATCAATTCATCCCCCAATTCTCTCAGCTCAGTGAGTCACTCATACACCTCTTAGCCAAAAACACTCCTTTCTATTGGTGCTGAACAAAATGCCGCTCTTGAGATGCTAAAGAAGTTGCTGCAACAAAGGCCTATCCTACGCTAACCAGACTATGGTAAGCCCTTCATTTTGTTTACTGACGCCTCTGTCTATGCCATTGGAGCCATCCTGGATCAATTAGATGAGCACGGTGTTGATCATCCCATGTCCTATTTCAGCAAGACGCTTTTGGTAGCTAAATGTACTACAGAACCTCAATGAAGGAATGCCTTGCTGTTCTGCTCACTGTAAAATATTACCCCCTTTTCTATATATGGCATCCTTTAAATTGATTCTCAACCATGCCTCTTTAGAATGGTTAAAAATATGAAGGATCCCACTGGACGGTTGGCTCTTTAGGCCTTAAAGCTCCAACCTTATGATATGAAAATTGAGTCCTGAGCTGAAACTTGCCACATGTATGTCTATAGGCTTATGGGGTTTTGTCAGTCCTTCAACTAGATAACAGTGAAGTAAAGAGATTGCATGACCTAATAATGACCCCCAATGCTTTAATAAAGATGAACCTGTACAGAAAGTGTTAGCTTGACACTCCCACAACATCAAGGTGGAGAGCGGGAAGTTAAACAAAGAGGTAGGGGTTCATTGGCTGTCCTATATTAGACCTTCAGAGCGAGTACCTGTGATCATGGAGGTTCATACTATCCTGGGACATGGCAATTCTACAAAACCCCATTAGTGGGTTAAAGAACGGTACTACTGGGAGGGAGGTATGGAATCCATTATTGAAGTCTTTGATTCCTGTAATAACCTGTAAAAAGCAATCTCACTTCAAGACCAAATATCACTACCAACCTACTACACCTAACAAATTCTTCCACATGATCAGCCTAGGTGGTTAGTCCTCTACAGCAGACCATTGGTTAATTCGATACATCCTAATAGATATTGATCAGTTTACAAAATGAGTCAAAGCTGTGAATCTCCCAGCCCAAACTGCTAAAGCTACCGCAACTTTCCTTCTTCAGAATTTCTTCAATCACCATGGATGTCCCTAGTGCTCCTCTGTGACAATGAAAAAGACTTCACCACTAGAGTGGTCAAAATTTTAGCTACCTTCATGTGGGCTCAACAGCTCTTTTTGGCCCCTTATAGCCCTTCTACTTATGGCACCATAGAAAAAGCAAATGGAACTTTGGTATCCATACTGATAAAAATGGCCACTTCCGACCCTCTACATTGGGATCAGTATCTTCCTAGTGCTTTCATGGTTTACCATATTAGTTATTACTGGATCCTCAAGATGCCTCCATTTCATGTTTTATATGGTTGAGAACCTGGGATATCCGATCTCTTAGTCAAAGATGTCTTTTCTGTTAAGACTGATGATCCTGGCAAGGCCATGAGTAGGCTGTCCTAATGCATCATCTAGTTACAATATGAAGCTCTAGATAACCTGGCTAAAACGGTTACTAAAGAGGGTCAGGCAGCTAATGAGCTTTTCTCACCTTTTCTCACCTTGCAAATCTCTGACTTGGTATTATACTACCATAACTGCATTATAATCAGAAGTGAGAAGCTTGGCTCCATTTGGGAAGGGCCTTTTTTCATCACCTATAAGAGAAGTAATGAATATTCTACCAAGTCCCTTGCTTCTAGAGTTACTATTAATCAAGTCCATGGATGTTTTTAGCCTTATAATCCACCAATATCTCTGAAGGGGTTAATGTCAGACAATTAGATATTTAAACAGGTAATAAAAATGTTTCTGTGGTGAATAGTTTAATTATAATGAAAAAATACCAGTTTGCTTCTCAGCGGAATCCTTTTAGCCAGAGTAATCCTTTTAAACCTAATCTCTGATTGGATTAATAAAAATCATATCATTTTGACACTCCAAAAACCCTTGGTGGAATAGGGCAACTCCATGGGAAGTCCGCCCAAGCACTGCTGTCAAATTAATGCTAACACTTAAGAGAAACCACTTCTATTTATAGACCATAAGGAAGTTCAATGTGGTGCAAATATTTTATCAGACAATCAGTCATTAAGAACTCTGGTAATAGTTTGAACAAAGAAACTCAGATGGATGATTGGCTAGATTAGTTTAAAAGGTTTCCCCATGGTTACTTCATCCCAGAGGACAACCCAACAACCACAACAAAATCCTTGTTGAGGCAAAAAGATGTTTGAAAATCCTGATTGCCCAAATTCATCATTTATCTAAATTAAACGACTTTCTGCCTATTCTGAATCCAGACACCCTTCTTGTTTTTAGCCCTGATTGAGCCTGAAAAAATGTAGTTAACACTATAATAGATGATCACTTTTCATCCCAAATTGTTATATTAATAAAATTTCTTATAAATCAATTTTTTTAATTAGGATTAAATACTTAATTGACACCCAACCAACAAAGTCATTATAAAAGTTAAATACTTTCCCTCTGTGAAATTGTTGAGATCCTGGGCCTAAGCACCTGCGAGAAAACAAACTTGTCAGGATTTCAACAATGCCACTGGCATTCTGGGCATTCTATAAAGTTGCCACGCACCCAGATTAGAAACTCAGTCTTACACTAATTAGCATAATCCATGGCACAAGCAATCCAGCTTTATATACTCTAATTGGCTTATAGAGTTTCAACAAAGTTCATTTTATGTAAACCAAAACTCAGGGCTTTCCATATTATTGACGAATCATTAAAACCAGGCAAAAAGTCAGATTATAATTAAAACACTTTATGCCTCATTTTGTTTTAGACTAGGGCAGGACAAGTGAGGTAATTTAAATAATATTGACTCTCTAAAATCAGCAGAGGGAAACAAAGTTTACTTAGGCCAAGTATCAAGCAAGTAAATTCTGTTTAGATTATATTAATAACAGTGAATCATGAGATTTATAGTGTACAATAACTATAAGTCTTGGGTCTTAAGAGATTCAGCAAGGGAGCTCTGCAAGCTATAGTTTATGCTCTAAGAGGACTCTCATTGGCTCTTAAAGAGTTAAGTCTCAGGTCTATAAGTGGACCCTTTATTGTAGCTTTATGAGTTTCAAGTAATAAAACACATAATATTTGGTAAACCTGAGCTTCCATTTTTTATTATTATAACATTGATTGATTAAAAACTTCTCTGTATGTTATAAAAGCTCTAAAAATTTGGACAATACTTAAGAATTACATAACTTTTTCTCCTTATTATTAATTCTCACTTAGGGGGTGTAAGGCGAGTCAGTAGGGCATACAGCTTTTTTCTCTCTCGCATACATCACTTTTTATATCAAAAAGTGAACTGAACAATAATTGAGAGAGCAACCAACTGCCATTGCGCACTGCAATTTTAGAGCAGTGAACCACGGCCAACCACCCAAGCGTAGGGAAGTCAATCCGCCCATCTGTGCGCAGCACATAGAAACAGATGACTTGCCCGCGCTGATATTAAATACAATAATAATATGAAGGATGCTACAATGGATATACCATCTAACAAACTTCCCGCTGGCCCAAGCCCCCACAAACCTAATAATGGGGAAGGGCAATACAATCCATGTATGTCAAGTAATAATTTAGTGACACAAATGATGACAAAACGTGCAAACGCATTGAAGGGTCACAGTGACCTTACGACTAGCATGGATAATGGGGTCAACTCCCTTGGATTGGTGACTGCTGACAACCAGACAACATGAGACACCTTCGGGGAGCAAGGCCTGATGCTGAGAATAGCGGTGTCAGGAATATTCCCCACTGAACCTCAACCAGTAGAGGGGATTGGGGCCTCTCATGGTGAGAAAATTTTTGTGGTAATAACAAAAACCTGGATGAAGTATTGGTTGGATCCAAAACTGACTCATATTTGACTGATGAAAGTCAGCAGCTCAAACCAACAGAGCAAAACCATAAAAAGTTTTCTGCCAACAAGGAGAAACTTACCAAATCCGCTCAGGTTATTTGAGTGAAGAAGAAGTCAGGCACCAGTTCTGACAAGGCCCAGTCAGGGGAGGGGCGAATGGTCCCCAACCAAAATGAATTGGCAACATGATCAAATTATCAGGCGTGATCCCTGATACACCATTGGGTGCAATCCCCAACAAATTTATGTTGAAAGGGGGCTCTAGCTCAACCAAGAATTAACGGCCAATCCCAAATGGTCAATTAAGAACAAACCCTTACAAATTTAAGCCATCAGAGGGGATTAGATTAGCACAGAGCTAATCGCTGAACCTATATGAACCATCAGGGACCAACCCTGATGGGGGTGAAGCTATATTGGGGACCAATTCTGAGGGATCGGACACTTGAGAAAATTTGGCAAAAAAACTAAAAGTACTACCAGAAGGGGCCAAAACACTGACAGAGGTCAAGTCAGCAGCTAAAGCCCCGGTAAAATATACCCTGATCCAGTTAGAAATGTTGGTGCTCTGAGGTGTGTCCACCCACAAAGTCAAACAATGGGAGGCCTTCCAGTTCCCATACTCTACGGTGACTCAGTGGGTCTCCAAAAGTATCAAACCAGCTGTCGTGGCTATGTGGTGAGACAAAAAGTTTTCTGCTGAAGCAGCCAAACGCTGGCTCAATACCCAAATATTGATTGACATTGTAGTACTATTCAAAGCGTCATGAGTTTGGACTGAAGACGCCCTGGAATGGATGAAATTCCCCATGGAGAACAAGGTGATTGAGGCTGCAATCTGCGAAGATTTAAAACTGGCGGACGCAAAGGCCTGGATGGAGGCCAGCATTGATCTTTTAAACGCGATGGAGTATAACAAGGCAGGCATTACAGCATGATACGCCCAAGCCATTGTGAGCTTGGGCCTCAACCTAACAGATTTAGCCAATTATGTGAAATGATTCCCAAACGCCTCAACTGCCCTCAAATGGGTCTGACACACCATTACAGTGGACACAGCACTGGAATGTTATAATACCACGTTCTCCCAAGAGGAGGCACTACTGTGGATTATGTCTGGGTTTAAGGCCACCGAGGCCTTACACTGGTCATACACCCAAATTCCACCAGCCACTGCATCAGATCTGATGAAAGCGGGCTGGACAAAGGAAAAAGCGGTGGAGTGGGGACCTTTCCAGGATTGATTGCGGAAGAGGCCATCAACTATTCCGCCAATGGATTCACACCAATGGAGATGAAATACTGGTTCTGAGCGGGGGCCAGTATGGACCTAGTGTGCAAATGGGCGGAGCTGGGGGTGACTAAACTGATTCACAAAACCCTTAGAGGCCGACCATTCCCAATCAAAAAGTGGAAAAATATGGCGTGATGCTGCAACAATTGCTGAAGCTGCAGACTGGGATGCAGCGGGGTTCACCCCTGAACAGCCCAACTGTGGATGGAACATGGGAATTCACCACAGGTGGCAACGGCAATGAAAGGGGTCACAACCCCAGACTTGGGCCAAGAATGGCTCAAGCGGGAATCCACATCAAAACCATCTGGGATTGGAAGCAATCCTTCCTGGAACTGACACTAGTGGCCCGCATATGCCGCCGAATGTTTCACCCCCCTCCAAAGCATTCAAATGGAGTGAAGCGGGTGTTCTGGAAGCCATGGCACAAGTATTTACAGATGGGGGCTGGAATAGTGTCACAGTAAGGGACTGGTGCCAGCGTAGCTCAATTATGCTGGATGTCCTTCAAAAATACCTCCACTCAACATGCGGCCTATAATCCACCCTCAAGTGGTGCCAACTATGGTTCTTGCCAACGGATGCCCTAGAGTGGCAGAGCCTCAAGATCTGAGCACAAATGGCTAAAAGTATCAGCTGCCAAGGTATCAGCATTCATCAGATTGAAGCATTCCTCAACTGGGGGTTCAGCCTTGATGAATCGGTAAGCTGGATTTTGAAGGGGAAGGCCCCCACCAAAGTACTAAACCAAGCGCGAAAACCAAATCCTACAGTGCAGCGGCAGCGCATACCAAAGACAACACCTGGAATGGAGCAGGGAGCCACATTGAGTACATCTGTCAGTTGATCAGCAGGGGCTTCTCAGACTTCCAGGCACCAAAATTGTACCTAAAGGATGCTATCCAAATCCACCTGCAGCTAGTGGAGGAGGAATGGTCTGACCTGATAATGTCAACTTATCAGGAACTCGACAAATTCCTAGCTGGAGGGGACTTTGATTACCACTGGGTACCTGAACAAGGCTATATAGATATAGCAATCCCAGGCGGATTGGACCGCAAGAAACTCCTTGAAATTGGCATCAGATACAAGGGGATTTATCTGTGAATGGAGATGGACAGATACGCCAACCAAATTGAAACGTGGGTAAACTTCCAGAATCTCCCCACTGATCACAAATGGGAGTGGGTGCATGAAGTGATCCAGACCAGGTAGTCGTACGATGGGGAAGTACTAGAATTTTGGCAAGCTGGTGGTGATTACATTGTGAAGTGCCTCTACCCCCAGACAGTGGAAGCACTGTATGAATTGGAACCCTGGATGAAGCTGAACAAAATTACTCTACCCCAATTCATCCGCCTTCCCAACCTCAACAGGGTAGTATAAATTGAACAGGAGGATGCCAAACAAGTGTGCCAGTTCTGTTACCAGACCAGCCACACAATGGATCAATGCCACCATTGTAAAGGTAAAACTACATGGGAATACAAATATGACCTCGTTGGGGGGATCACCAAGGTTTGTACCAAGACTTTCCTCCACCCAAAAGCCAGAGAATGGACCCCGCACAACCTAATGAAGGTAGCGGATATGAAACACCAACAACAAGAATTGGACCTGGCACATAGAGAAGCGTGGGAAAAAGAAGTGGCAAAGTTACCCAAAGCAGATGATGAACTGTTTATACATCCAAACCCTGAATTAAATGCAATGGATGAGGGAACCGACCACAGACCAACAGAGCAACATCCAACCCAAGTGGAATGGATGGTCCACAAGGAGGAAGATGGCAGAAGGCAAACCCAAAGAAGTCTCCCAAGCAAGGATGGATGTGGGGAGCCAGCAAATCGAAATCAAAGCCTGACAAGCTGAAAGAAAATACTAAATCAAATTGGAAGTCATCAGCAAAATAAACCCAAGGCGACCAGCGAAAAATCAGCAGGTGTGACAAAATTGACAAAGTCAGCCAGACAATCACTGACTAAAAACTGAGTTCTGCTGCTAAATTGAATGAAGGGGTGAGAATCCAAACAACGGATGAGGGGGAATCTGCCACTCCACCAGCAGGTGACAAGGGGCACCTGAACCCAATAATAAAACCATCCCCATTATCCATCAACATGAAGATGGGGATGGCGACCAAATTCCCAGTACACAGGATGCCCAGGAATATAGTCCCAGTCCCAACCAACCGGCCCCAAAAACTGAATAATACACCCTGCCAACCATCGACGCTCCATCATCTACCAACCAGACCTCAGTAAATGACTCAATCCACAACCCAGACAACGCTAAACCTCATACCCGTGGGTCAGGCAGCCAGAAATGAGGATAGAGACCACAAATGCTTGGGGGATGGTGAGCATACAAACGAGGAGGAGGAAGATGAACCATTTAAAAATTAATAATAATATTGACCTAATTTTATTTCAGAAACAAAAGCTGGTAACCAAAAGGAAATGGTGCCAAGCTTAAACTGTGACGCGAAAAACCACCCGTGATCCCACCAAATAGGCTACCAAGTCCTATGGAAGGACCATGTGGCGATCGTCACAATGGACAAGAAAATAGACATGGAATTCGTGGAAGAAACTCACGCTGGTAGATTCTTGATAGCGATGGCTCCAAAACAGAGAAACTGGCAGGAGCATACAAGCGGTAGCAGTCTACGCTCCACCAAAGCTCCACAAAAACTGTATTTTTTGGGAATTCTTAGTGGAAGTGCCATCCAGAGCGATGACTATAATAGCAGGAGACCTGAACTTTTGGAAAAATGCAAGCTGGGATACGTTCCTGATGAGAGAACGTCCCAACAGTAAGGCTGACGAGATGCTCAATTACCTAGTCAAATCAGGGATTTGCCTAACAGTTGACAAAGAGGACGATGATCCAGCCAGCTTAATGCTGTGGTCATACAACGCCGCTGGATCCCCACTGTCAGGATCACGTTTAGACTAAATCCTAGTTTCATCAGATCTAAAGCCAATGATGTCCAACAGCTAGGTTAGCATAAATGCCAAAAGTGACCACATGGTCATCTGTGAGGATATTGACCTTGATGAACCTCTGAGGAACTGCGAGTGGCAACTGGCACCAGCCACGCTGAGGGATGGGGAATGGCGCCAAAAGATTGACTCTGGATCGGACCAACTGGTAGCGTATCTGGACAACCACCTGGAGTTGGACCCACTAGAAAGATGGACCCGGATCAAAGCAAAAATGAAGCATGAAAGTATGAAGTTCAAAAAAGTAACCTCCTACAAGTGAACTGCCGCCGTGAAGCAGCTGAAATCTAAATTAGAAAGGCTGAGGCTCACCCAGCGGGACATTGAGGACTGGTGGAGCGAATACCAAACAACATACAAAAAGTATCAGGCTATAATGATGAAGCAAGACTAAGAGAGATAGACCAATGCGACTTACCAATATCAGAGCCTAGCGGGGATGATGACCAAAGAGGGCCTGAAGCACCTCAAGGAAATTTGAACCAAGGCTAGGGTACGGGAAGTGGAGACAGCGGAAAGGGAAGTATCAACAAACCCTGAAATGATCAAGTGTGAGGTTGAGAAATTCTACAGTAATCTTTTCCAACAAAGAGAAACAAGTGAATCGGTAACAAAAACCCTTATTGACCTGGCTAAGCCAGCATTGGGGGCTGTACACCAGAAAATGTTGCCAAGCTATTTGACAAAATCTCTATTGATGAAGTTAAGAGGGCGCTAAAGGAGTCACCAAGAATGAAAGCACCAGGCCCCAACAATATATGTGCAGAAATATACAGCATATTCTAAGACTGCATTGTGCCAGAGCTCAAAGCCCTCTTTAACCACTGTTTGCAAAATGGCCAGCAAATTCCGGGAGGCCAAGAGACCTGAATTGTACTTCTGTACAAAAAGGGCCTCAGACGCCAACTTCAGAACTGGCACCCAATTGTGCTATCAAACGCTGATTATAAACTGATCACACACATACTATCTAACTGACTGATGGCAATGGCACCGCGCACGCTCCATAATGCCCAGAACAGCTTCATCAAAGGCCGTAGTATATGGGACAGCATTGGTTCATTCCAGAGCATACTCCAGGATGTGAGGGGCATTGAACAGGGGTAACTTAAGTTCATCGACATGGAAAATGCATATGGCCAAGTGGCGTGGTCATTCCTTCACAAGGCACTAAAGGCAGTCGGTATCCCTGATACTTTTTAAGCATGGATAATGACGCTGTAATTGGGCCTGGTAATGAAGGTGATTGTCACAGATGGCATAACCAATGAAATCTCTGTCAGGCAAGGTCTCTGACAAGGCGACCCCTGTGTCACTGATACTCTTTGATTTTGCAGCCAACATTCTACTGGAGGCAGCGGACGCAAAGCTCTGGGGTTTAGTCCTCCATAACCAAATGCCACTGAAGATGCTAGAATTCGCAGATGATACAGTAGTAGGCATAAGATCACCAACTGACCTCCAGGGCGCTGAGGAACTATTAAACCTCTATCAGCTAGCGTCAAATGCAAAAATCAACTTGGCAAAAACCTCAGTGATGAGGGTCAGCAACCTGAGCTTCATTCCATCGACTGACACAACGCCAATCATGAACTCCCAGACAATCTGATACCTCAGGATACTCTTCAGCAATAAGGGACCAGCACTACTGGAGACCGAACAGGAAGTATCATTAAGCTTATTGATCCAAATGGCATGCTGGAAGAGCGCCAGACTATGCCTCAAGGAGAAAATGAAGGCAATAAATGTCTTCATCTTCTCCAAGTTGTGGTATGTTGCTCATGTGCTGCCAATGAGCATGAACCTAGAGAAGAAAATCAGGACAATGCTCCAAACCTTCCTGTGGTTCAAGGCAAAGGCAGCGCCAATACCGCTGGAAGCCCTGTTGAAACCAAAGAATGAAGGAGACATGGGCCTCCTGGACTTTGAATCTCACGCCCAGCATATATGGGGAAGTCATTCCTGAAGCTAACACAGATTCATATGTGCTACCTGACCCTAGCATGGGGCGTGAACTGGGCAAGAGCCCAAGGCCTCCAAGAGCTGGTCTCTCCCCACTCAATATGTGAATGGATGGCGCACCACCCATGGATAACCTCCCAAAAAGGTACTCCACATTCTACTGGCGACTATGCAATTGGACCATGCGCCAGGGAGGATGGTCATTTGAGCAATCGGACCAAGATGCTGACCAAATTCAAAGGGACATCAAAGTATGTAATTTCGCAATGATTTCTTCAATGAGCTGGGAGGAGTGTAACTGAATTGCTGATGAATATACAACCAAGTCAGTTAAAATAAGGTACAAATTGACACTGATAGAATATGGGGATCCACTCCCAAAACTGGGGCGCAATCCGCCCGCCTGACCACGAATCCTAAATGACTGGACTACCTAAGGCCATGACACCAACTACCTGACGAAGGAGTTGATCTCAGGCCTGAACTCCCATTTGGTAATGGACAGACAGCGTTCAGTAACCAGGCAGATCCTAAATCAGGCATTAGAATTGGGCAAGCACAGCGGGCCAGACTACCAGCACAAAGAATGCCCCATATGCACTGAACTGGAAGCAGACATAGCCCACCATTACTATGAATGCGCCATGTTCAAAAAGTACTGGACCACAATGCATTAAATCCTATTAGGCGAACAATCACCGCCAGGAATACATCCATTGCAGGATCTTTTCTTTACAAAAACCCTGAGAATGGCTCCAATCCAACTACAAGCCTTCATTTACCATTATTGTGTATGGGTAATTCACTGTGCGCTCATCACCAAAGTTTTGAACATCGAGCGCCCCCACCACAAAGGTTTGGTATTGAAGACCATTTGGATTATTTCTGATCAGCTCCATTGGATATCAAATTTTTCGCACCTAATTCCCAGGTGTTATAAAGCCACACGTTTGGCTTTCCCTTCTGGATTGCTCATTGTACGCGATGAGACAACTAATCAACTGAGAATCGAATGGCCTGTAAGCCCACTGATGATATAACCATGGCTAGCAATGGCAATCACCAATCAGCAATGGTTAGAGGTGCTAGAACTCTAGCAGCCCAAACCCCCAGTCCTTTTTACCCTTGGCTGAATCGTCTGTATTCCGCCCTCCCCTCTTACTTTCCCTTAAAAAATCTATTTTTAAATAAAGTATGGAGTTTTAAAAAAAGTAGGGCATACAGCTACCAACCTGAAGGTTGCAGGTTCAATTCCCACCCTTCACACATCAATCAGGGTGCCAGCCAAAGGAAGCATTTGGAAGTTAATAGGTCTAACATGAAATTTACACATGATGTAACCAGAAAAATTTGAGTCCCAATCTGGAGGTGAAAAACTTTCTTTGATGGAGTTGATACTGCTCATAAGTCTTGTTGACTCTTTCTTTTTGTAATGTATGTCCCCTAATCAGCTTGCCTCAATTATATAAAATTAATTCTCTCTTTCAAGGGAGTTAATTATTGTTGCCTTAACAAGTTGTGACTATAATTGATAATATACAAATCTAAACTTTATTAGTAAAAAAGTTAAAAAATATCTTGATACTTTGTAATTGGGTAACATACTAAATAAAACTTAGAAACTTGGTTGATCACTGGTTGGTTTCTAAAAATTGAGATTTACTAAGGTCCTTTTCATTATATTACAAGTTAGTTTATGTTTAAAGAGTACTAAGCTTGTGAAAAACTGCAGATTGATGATAGAATGGCATTAGGTTCTAAATTGTTGTTATTGCAGAAAAGATGCATTAAATCAATGGAAACTTATGATGTGAAGTGGAAACAAGAATTTTAATGTAAAGCTTGTGGATGTATATCATCCTTTATTTCATATAGCTAATGCAGATGGTTCCGCAATAATTTGTCTATTATAAGTTGTAAATTGGATGGTAAAACAATATCTAGTCCATGAGTGCCTTACCTGGAGAAACCCTAAACACTTGGTGATAAAAGACTCAGTAAGCTAACTTAGCATTAAAAAGGTAATTGTTTCAACAACCCATATTAATTTTAACCATTTACAAGATAATATTTAATGTCTCTTTTCTCTTTAATATCCAAGTTTGTATCTAGATGGCAGGGGGCTGATACCTCTGATAGGGAAACTTTTTTGTTATGTTCAGCCACAACTTTTGATGTAAGTTTTGGCCATTATCTGACAGGATTAATTTTGGGATAATATTTCAAATGAGTGCCTGCTTCAATGTAACGTGGCTGGGGTCTTTGCAGTTGCAGAACATTTTGGGTGGCTTCTATAATATTTTAGATGTTCTATAGCCATAATGATATACTAGTGGATGTATAGTGATATATGGTGAAGCTCATCCACATAATGCTCACTTTGGTAAACAATTACTACAATTTATACAATTCATCAATATATTTGATGTTAATTAACATCCTCTAATAATAGAAGATGTTAATTACATCATAATTGTCTAATTGTATTATTTTTATAGCATTGGTCTTTAATTATAGAGATTTTTAAAATGCTCTATGTCCACTGTCTAGAAGTACTTCATAACTGTGTTTGTATATCTGGAGGCTAGGTATATAATGTACCTAGGAAGTTTTTATCAGTTTGTAAAAACATATATCAGTGATGTGGGTGTTTTATGACTTTTTTGGATTTAATTAAATACCCTGCTACTCTTAATAATATTTACATTATTCTCTTCCTATAAAGTCAATAATATGACCTTTGTTTAATGAAATAGGGTCAATACTAGTTATATGTTAAGTGTGTCAGCGTTATTAGATATAACAACTGGCCAATGCACTGTGATAAAATTATAAAAACTGGAGCTTTAGGGACTACCAAACAAGCTAATAATCAAGATAATTTAATTTTGAAGCCAATTTAAAAATGAGTGGTTATTTGTAATTGTAAAGTGATATACAATACAATTTTAAAAATCTTTTTGCAGTAAGCACAGTGAGAGTTGGTATTCATTATGCCCATATTACCAAGCTTATTAGATTATAATATATATGCTTGCCCACTAAGGATGAATCTTCCAGTGTATGTGTGTAAAATATTCTGACATTGGACATGATGGAAGAATATTGACCTTTCAACTCTTTCAGCTAAAATGACACCTGGCCCTGAGAAGGGGTCTAAATCTATTACCTTGATAAATTACCTAAAGAAATTGATTCAGCACTCTCTTCTATTCTGAAAAAATCCAATGGACCAGATCAAGCCTAAATACCTTAAGATGAATTCCTGCCTCATTGCAATGATGGATCATCAGAGGGTTAGGTGCCTTTTACTAGAAGTGGCACTCAAGGCACCAACTTAAAGATGAACCTAAAAAGAGTAAGAATCAGAAGCTGATTAAAGATCAACATAAGTGACCCCCAGTATCATCCAATTTTGGTATTCAACTTGCCATTTTTGCCCTATCAAATTTATGATGCAAAGGCATTATATCATCTTTAATGAATTGCCTGACCAAGAGCCTCTATTCCAGGTGTCAACCCCAATAGTATTTATTCTTTTTCTTTTAGGGTTATATTGTTATTTTTGACATATAGAAACCCCTATTTTGTACTATAACTAGAATTCAGATATCTGTGCTTTGATACAGCGTCTATATCTTATTGTGACAAGACGGTTTGTCAGATAGGTTTAAAATTTAAAAACACATAGAACTTGCCTTAAGTCGATACAAAATTAATAATATAGTCAATACGAATGGTTTGGTTGATCTTGATGTTTATTTGAAATTTTTTAGAGCTTTTAAGACTAGATAATGCTCTGGAGGTAAATTACAATCACACATCAATTAAACTTTTGTATTAATTAGATAATCTAAGCTTTTTGGTTTTGGTTAACCTATTTAAAAGTGGGATCAATGGAACGATCATTACCTTGGAATTTCTTACACTGTCAGCACCAAAAATAAAGCGCAAAGTTTGAAATTGACTTAAATTTAATTGTTTATTTATTTTAGATTTCATGCTGGTCCTCAAGAGTTGCTCTTGAGGCACTGCCCAACCTTCTGGACTTCCTCCTACTTCAGCCATATAGGCAAT
>JAKSZP010007415.1:0-26520 GCA_022478985.1 Massospora cicadina
GAGGTAATGCAGGTCCGTAAGATGCAACCAGATAGGGGTATTTACGCTTTGAGTGATCCAACTTGAAGCAGGACAGACAGATAGTCCGCCCGCCCTCAACACAGGCCCAGAATGGGTTGTCAGGGGATGAGGGAATGATGGTATGAGGGGGAATTGACAAAGCAATTTTGTTATAATTTGGGCTAATCATGGCAAATGCCTGAGGCCCAGCAAGATGAGCGGCCCCATTGAGAACCACAAACTGAAGGATGGTGTTGGAGCCTATGCAGCCAAGCCTTCCATCAGCTCCTGATGGAGCACCGCAGGGGGAAGGTGAGTGGCAACCCCAAAAATTGAACCATCATAATGGTGTCAGTGGGGAGCCAGGTGCACGTTGTGGGGTTGGGTGTGCCCTAGAAAACCAGGGGAATGGTGGCTGCAGTGGCGGCATCAGCTTTGGAGGTGAAGCTGAGATTGAAATAACTTATAGGGGCAGAAATTGATAAATCCTACTGGCAGCATCACTGCCTGGGCCATGTCATTAATGGCTTTTTTGTTATATGGGAATAATTTCCCATATTTTACCCTAAGGCTGAGATGCTGCTGGGATTGGGGGAGAATGAGTGGGCTGTGAGGCACTGCCTTGGCATGTGCCAGGTGGATGGCGAGATCCTTGGGCAGAATGAACTGACCTGATGTGTTATAAGAACTGGATGAGCCAGTCCAAATGCGTTTTCCTGCCAGACAGAAAATGCTGGGTGGGGTTTTCCGCTGCCCCATATGAGAGCAGCTGGCAGAGAATCCAAGGTCATTAGGGATTGACAGGGGAGGTCGGCGTAGGCTAGTTAGGCTCTTTTTTACTTCTTTTTAATTTTAATCACTTTTAAGTTACTCCAAGCAGAAAGAAAAGCTTTTAAAACCTAACTTTTAGTATTATCTTATAAAGCTTATTACTTTATCTAGTGGAAAAAATCCTCCTGTAAGTCATTTTGGTAGTTTAAAAATTAAATTTTCCTGTCTATTATTGAAATCTGGGGCAAATATGCACCAAGAAAGCGTACACCTTTCCCAATTTCAACGATTAAATACTACTTTGCTGATCCAAAACCCCATCAGCACAACCCCTCTTTACATACTATTTTGGCTTCTGACGCCATGGCCTAAATATTTTTACCAAATCACATTCTGTCCAGCGGAATTACTCCTTATTGTCCATGCTAGTGTAAAACATCAGTATTATGGTCGTTACTATTTATCTAGGTAAAGGCCCATAAATCATTTTTGTAAAAAATGCTTTTTTAAGGAAAATACTCTGACCTCTAACTTTTGATTATCTGGCCCAATTTGGGTGTCATCAATTCAGTTTAGCAATTTTGGAGTGCTGCTTAGTAACTAGAGAAGCACCAAGAGAATGCTTGCAGAAAAATCATACCTGAAGAGAATTTTGAATGGTAAGGGGACTTTTTTGCGTTGTTAAGAGTATCATCTTACTAGGAGAGCTACTTGAGCAAGTCTAGTGAGCCTTTGGCAGTACTTGGTACTACAAAATGCTCGCTTGTTTACTTGGATAAAATCCCTTTACTGCTTTTATCTTTTTTTGTGAGAAAATGTTCAAATTATTTTCTTCTACAATATTTTGAGTTGCTGGTGTATCTACTTAAGCAATTGGAATCTGTAGCTATTGCACTGGATTCAACAACTAGTTTTCTGAAAAAGTTGTAAAAATGAATTCTCCACTAGCAATTGATTGAAGAGAGTAAATTATTTCAGTCACATTTCGCTTCATAGGTCCGAATTTTCAGGTGCAGTACCTTTTAATAAGGGGTCTACGCTACTAGAAAGTTTTGGTACTTGCTCATTCAATGCCTTAAATAGAGACATCTTAAATATGCAATTATAACTGATCCAAAAAGCCAGTATAGCAGCAGGAAGTTAAAGTTTGCATCATATTGTACCAGTGGCTTCCATATTATTTTAAGATAGAAACTAACATACCACTATAACTTTCCACGGCTCCAATAGTTGAGATTTTTATGGTGTGGCAAAAGTTTGGTTGGTATTCAAAAGTGACGTTAGTCCTTAAACTACCTGACATGTAAAGTTTAAGCCTTTGTCAGAAAGAAGATCCGAGTTCAACTGTGTTAAGCATGTAGTGATAAAAATGAAGTTGGCTTGGTGGCT
Organism: Massospora cicadina; assembly: GCA_022478985.1. Lineage (NCBI taxonomy): Eukaryota > Fungi > Entomophthoromycota > Entomophthoromycetes > Entomophthorales > Entomophthoraceae > Massospora > Massospora cicadina. Next base: position 2,161 of record JAKSZP010007415.1, read on the forward strand.
TTGGATTTCACTTATGGTACTTTAAAACTTCCACGCATTTTTTTGGATGGTGATAGCTAATAAAAAGTAGTGATGCCCATGTAAACCTTTAGGTAATGGACCCACTACATCTACACTAGCAACGCTAAATTGTCATGATGGTACAACCACTTGATATTGATATTTATGACTTTATTGATCTTTTGATTCCAACAAACCAGGAAGTCATCAATTACATCTTGGATGGTTTCCAAAATGTGATCCTATTAACGTTTTTTAACCACCAAAAGTCTTCTTCACAGCCTCATGACCAACAGTGGTATGACAATTTAACCAGGTGTAATTGAAAACACCTGTACCCATAAGTTAAGGTGTAGTAAGAATGCACTACAGGTTAAAACTGTTCTGGATAAGATAAACAAAGTTTCCTCCATCCCCTCTTATCACTAATTAGTTAATGATATGGAGCTACAGAAAGAAATATTTGGGTGGTTGTCATGTGAGGTAGTTCCTGTTACTGCTCGTCTTTTGAAAAAAATGATATGACCTTCCAGTATAAATTCTATTTATCAAGGGTGGAATATAGTGTATAATTTCCACTTATAGACTAATATAAAATTCTTCTTGGTTTTTTGTATTTGTGCTCCTTTCTTGTGACTTATCTTTAGCCTTGGAACTTTCTAAATCCCATACTTTGATCATTAAATTATATTAAAGATTTTATCTCTATAAGGGTCCCAACTGCGACCATCAGTCTGTACAGGACGTTGCGCCCCTTCTAAACAAAATTGGGAATATCCTCCTGAGAACTAACGCTGAAGAGGATAGCAGACTTGGGCCGCACCCTTGATGAGCGGTGTGTGGCCACCCCCCCTAGTATATGCTCGCCTGACTTTGAGCCAGCGGGCTCCTTGCCCCCTTCATTGCTACAGAATCTGACAGGAGTACATAGAAAAAATCAGAGACAAATGTAAAGAGATTTATAATAAAGCTGGAAGATTGCATTCAAATCCATAAAAGGAGCTAAATCACCAAGCATATTAAAAGAATAATCCCTAAATGTACAATTCAATCACCCCTATATATGACAATTGATCAATTTTGAGCGATTTTAGAAAAATGAGTCGATTTTCCACCACCACCCCACTGCACCAATCTCCAAATTTATTCCTTGGATCCACCACCAGCTAACCCCATGTGTGGGGCAGCGGTGCTCCACCCACTTGCGTTTACCACCCAGCAGGCAAACGCATGTGGACTGGCTCGTCAAGTCTGCCAAATACTTCTGGTCACTATGTCCCCACAAAGGACTTTGCATTCCACCTCGCATGAGCCCACTCAACCCCCCACCCCCTGGCCCTACCCTGATCCAATATTCGCTTTTGCCTCTGCGTTGAGTATGGACATCTATTTCTGTACACTGACAAAGTGATAATGAGCTGGCAACGGCCACCTTTGCGCCAGCAGGGTTTATCAACTTTCACCCATGCAAGAGCTATTTCAATATTGAATTCCCAATGAAGAGGATGCAGCTGCTGCAGCAGATATACAATTGATTTATAAAAAACACCCCATTACCACCACCCAAACATGCCTCCCAGATGATACCACACTTGTGGTAACTTTTGCAAACCTCCCCTCACACCTTCCCCCTCAAAAACTATATGAGGAGTTAATGTTGGGGTTGTCCACTTATGGTGAAAGCCCTATTCTCCAATTTTTTTGTCCCAAGTGGTACTGAACGCCTTGCAGCACCTCAGGAAAAGGCCACGATTACCCCCACCAGCTGAACAAGGCCCAGAATATCCAACCGTGTGCCTATATCCCATCTGCACCAAACCATTTTTTTGAGCCCATACCAACAATGGTCGCACAATTTGTCCCCTCTGCTATGATTTGGACCATACCAAAAAGGTATGTTATTATAATTCACACCCTGCAAACATGGAAAACATCTCCCATGAGGCCACACCAACAGTGTTCAATTGGGGATTTTGGCTGCCCCAACCCCACAGGCCATGCACTCAAATCAGAATCAAAATCTAGCACCTCAAACCCAAGTTGGCCAATGCACACTCATGCCAACCAATTGGGTGCAGTATTGGACCACTGTTAAATTCTGAAAATAGCCTACCTCAAACCTACCAAATCAAAATCACCTACCCATATATCTTCCCAGATCAATCTAAATCCCTGGAAAATATTGGAGGAAGTAATAAAATTGGTGAAATTGTTCCACCACCAAGCTATCTAATTAATTTAGCACCTTACCTGAATTCAAACTTTGATACCCCAGCCCCAACCAACTGATATGTCCACAAATCCTGGAGCCTTTTTCCAAAGTGACTACCAGCTTACTGCGGCTACAGTGGCCAATACCAATATTCCCCATACTTTCATACTATGTGCAAAATTTGTCGTAGAATTTTAAAAGGGCTGCACACCTCCATGTTCCCCACCAATTTTCCTCCTACCGCAAAAGAGGAAATCCAACGCATCCACAAAACTGCCACCGCCACTGTCAAGCATGTTACTGAACTGGCAGAATTTTCCCCATCCACATGCACCACAAGAAAAGAAACTGTAAAACTAAAACAATTTCTTGACACCTGCATCCAGGCTGAACACCACGTTGCTGAACTCATAGAGGCTTTAATCCAGGTACACATAGTCAATCTCAACAAATACCTACTCCACCTTGACCCTCATCCTGCGGATGCTCCAACCCCCCTACTCTCAGCATTGGTCCTCCTCTACAATGCTGAGCCTGAAGATGACCCGCACAATCCCCCCTCCCCCTCCGCCATGATCAGATAAGCGTCTCACCGCTATAACATCTAGTAGGTAATTTTATTGCTTCTTGTGTCTTGCTGTCCAAAAAGGGCAGTCAAATAATGTTTAATTTCTAGTTGGTTTAATTTTGGAGTTTCAGTTTGGTATTTTCCATCCCTTGGTTGGCTTGCCTCGGTTAAATAGAATATATGTGACAATTGAGAACCTCATTTATATTAAAAAAGCCAGAGGAGATCAGACTGAAAGATTTACTCAAAATAGTTAACAAAAACCCTTAAGTTGAAGCGTAGCATGAGCCATTCAAATTATACAAAGCGGAGGTCCTTGAGAACAACAGAAGACGTGAGAAAACAACTATGGACAAGTATTTGGCGTCCTGGAAGTATTTGACTGCCACCCTGTTTTCAAAAAAGTATGAAGGTAACCCACAATAGCAATATAAAAACCTAGTGCTTTTCTACAGTAGAGTGTGGGCTATGTTGAATCTTTTATAATAAATAAGTAATTCCAGAAAAACAGAGGATTTTAGACTTATTATGTTTAAATATTCTGTCCCCTCTAACAAAAACGCAATAATCAATGAAGGGCCTCATTCGTTATTTTACGTATTGTTGATGGCCGTTTTATTGATATTCTATGTTTTAGCATCTCTAATGGGGAAATCTAAAGAATCCACTTTACAGAATTCCATATATCCTCCCACCCAAGGCTATGCGAGCAATGATACCTCCAAACCCAGATGCAAAAATGACTAACCCAATACATCACTCTTATGACCATATTAAGGAATTTATCACAACAGAATGGAATTTAAAGAGAATATTGGAGGTCTCAAAAACAGAAATATGGCAACCATGTCCCGCTACAAGATGCACATTTGGTAAATCTTGACTCTGAGCCTAACTTAGAATGCCTGGCACAAGCACTTCCACCTTGACAGAATAGTCTCTCTTCATTAAAAGAGGCATGGGCAAAACTGTTGGTGAACATCAGTCTAGTACCTATAACAGGACTGATTTTCATAGATCAATACTTTCCACACCTTACCCAAAAGTTTTTCTTACTACCAAATCCTCAGTATGGCGATTCCATGAAAACAATGGATGCTATAGTAGTTATTAGAATACCCCCAGTGAAAGGTAAGTATTTCCTTGGCACGCCAAATGTCTTACATAATAACTCAGCTACTTAACAATCCAGTTATGTTGATGGCCAAAATCTATTAGTCTGGGGCAGTTGAGAGCCAAAAGAAGCCTATATGGCCTTACGCGCGCCCTACTGATATGTTGGTCCTGGATTATGCTAATTTGAACCTTTTGACAAGTGCTCCTCAGCTGGTCAGCAGAACCAATTTTCCCCTCAAGCGCTCAATGAAGCAATGTGCCGGTGATAGGACCACCTCTTGCCCCTCAGATAAGGTAGCCCAGCAGGTGTTGGAAGTTATGGCCATAATTATAAGGAGAGTGTTTGTAACTCTCTTGTTCCCAGAAAGGTGGTGCGAGATGCACAGCCATACTACCAGGGAACTAGTCATTATCAAGATGGTAAACAGGGCACCGCTAAGGATTCTGGAACAAAAGGGACACATGGCAAGGGCTTACACGTAGTAGATAGTATGAGAAAACCAATAAACAACAAAACCTGGTTAAACCCAAAAGGGGAGTCCATAACCAAGTGGAAATCTGTGCTGGAGTGCTTGGGTGCCTCGATATGGAGGGGACCAGGGCTATCCAGTGGTACACCAGATTCAGTAGATTTATTAATAAAAAATGATCAACGTTGTAGAAGACCTCCTCAAGGAGTTCTGCGCACAGGTTAGCCCAAGGAACCATTATAAAAACATAAAGATAACGGGGAATTTTTATTAAGAAAGTTGACTAACAAGGAAGTTGGTCTCAAGAAACATATTTAACAATTGGGGGAGTATTGTTGATCTGAGAGAGTGGCGCTAAGCCTAAGCAAGCCAATAGGTGCAAACTACCATCAGCCTGGGTACTATAGCTCAAGATTGACCAAACTTGAGTTAATGATTGTTGTTAATGCTGACCCAATTTATCTTATCAAAATAAACAGGTTTTAAAACCCTTTCACCAAACAACGGAATCAAACCATCATAATTAGTGATATGGCTGGTTTGTTTATCACCCTTGCCATAATGCAGGGCCAAGCATCACGCATATCCCTTGACCAACCTGGGCATATCTCTCCTGCATCCAGCGTTGGTCCAGGGTATGTTTTAGGTCAGGAAGGCCTTGCAATATAACCTTTTTGTCCTCCTGACGACCAATTTTATATTTACAGTTGGTTCCTTCAATCATATCATTAAGCCATGAAAAAATTTGACTGCAAGCTACCCCAATGGGCAACACAGAGCTGTCTAAGGAACACCAATTGTTGGCCATACTTGATTTCTACAAGAAAAAGAGAAAACATGTGCTCACACCATACTTTACCAAGATTTTTACTTAGTGGACGCCCCAAACTTTTTTTCACAATTATCTCATTAACTGTTGCCAGCCTGGTTTCAAGTCCAAACTTATATGCCCTTTTTTCATCAACGGGCCCTTGTCCCAAACCTAGACAACCACATTATGGCAATTTGACCACTAGTTGATTACTTGAACTATCATAAAATATTGCCATTGGCACTTTCTGGGTCTTCCTCAAACATGTGGTGTGTTCTCATGCGGCATGCTACAATGGATCTCAGACCTTAGTAGGGACATACAGCTTGGCTCAACATATTAAGGCCTAATCTAGCTTCTAATGAAATAGAAAAATGAGCCTGACAAAACCATACCACCATTTCAATAGACCACCCCCCGTTCACTCACAATGATAGTGTGCTTATGTTATTAGATGGAGAGGAGAATACATTCAACTATGAAGATTTATGATTGATCTACTCATTAATTGTGCATCTGAGCCAAAACGGGGGAAAAGTACCACCAAGATACCAACCCACTTTCACAGGAAGTGCTTTCTCTTGCCCACTATGCTCTTACATGGCCTAGTTCAGCGGAGGTTTTTTGATTTAGTGCCTCTCTCTCCCACGACCTAGGGGAAACACTCAGATCCTGCATGGGACAGCCAGTTGTACAGCTAAAGTGGCCACCACAATCTACATCATCGCATCCCCAGGATTTTGGTGGCGCAGTCATACCTCCAAGGGTCCAACCTCATAAACATCATGGATGACATGTCCAATAGACCTTCAGTCATGCTCTATATTTCAGTAAACCCAGATGCCCTGATGGCGTCTCCTTACCAACTCATAATAAAAGAATGGTATAAAGATGAACGCTGCAAAAATTCAATGATTAGAACCTTGACCACATAAGCCCATAAAAAGGACCCAGTAGAGCCCACTTTGGCCCCATTATCCTACGCCCAAGCCTCATAAATGCCCTCCCAATTCCTCAATGAACCCCAAGACATGGCAAGTTAGCCGCGGACATAGATACTAACCACAGCGTATGAGTATATATAGCTTCAATAGATTTGATTGTGCTTATTTCTTTTTTGCCATAGATCACAATAGATTAAGGCACTCTGTAATAAATGTCTTGATGGATACCGCCGCTTCTGATATTCTTTATTGACCTCAAATTGGCCCAGGATTTGTGACTTAATGGTTACACAGGGGCCTCATTCATATGAGCTTCACAAATAGCAATGATCACACTTCCCCTATTTGAGGCTTTGTACTTCTCAGCCCAAAGACACCGCTTCCTGGCTAAATTTTTTAGCGACACCTAGACATAGTCTTTTTTTAGCACTAGGTGGTCCCAACCTAAAGGGGGGATACACTGATCTAACTCCAGACATAATCTACCCCATGATTTTGGCGTGGACTGGTGGCGCTGACAGTCTTTATCCATCAACCTTGAGCATTTATCCTCACCTTAACATAATTCTATAATGCGCGCAAAATTCATCTACCCCCTACCTGATTTAAGACAACGAAATTTTGGCAACTTTAGAATTCTCTACCTCTCAAATGATAGCCAAACTTACCATGATACCCCATATCCTTAAACCCTATAATGAATCTTTGACAATAGCAGTGTAAACCGTCTACCACCCTACTCTAAGTTTAAATTAGATTTCATTTGATGGTGGACTTCAAAATCAACTGTCTATTCTACTCCTACACCGCTGCCAAAGATCAAGCCTTGTTACCTGGATCAACGAGATGTTGCCAAAAATGGATAAAAAAAGATATTGCTAATGTTGCCCCCAGTGGGTCTCACCCAGATTCTGGATGGCACCCTGCAGCCATGATTAAACTATGGGCACCTTACAACGTTAATTTCCACAACCCTATCCATTACCTCTAGAGGCCACAAACTCACAAACAATCTTAATAAACTAAAAAACTATTAAAGCCAAATAATATAAGTGCGTTTCATCAAGTCAGATTAAAAGAGGGACAAGAATTTTTGATGGCCATACAAACATGCCATGGCATATAACAATTCAGGGTCATGCCATTTGGCCTCAAAAATGCCACCCCATACTTTATGACTATTGACCACGCACTGAGAGACCTTTGTTTTAAATTCTCTGTGGCATACATTTATGACATCCTGGTTCACTCCTCATTCCTGAACAACATGAAAAGGACTTAAAAGCAGTGGCTGCCGCCATACAAAGGGCGGGCCAAAACATAAAGCCCTTAAATTTTTAATTTTTCAAGGACAAATTTCAGTTCCTTGGAAACTTTGTGCTCAAAGATGGACACGCAACGACCCATGAAATGTAGAAGCAATAAGGCCATGGTCAGCACTTATCAGCCAAAGGTAGCTCTGCAGTTTCTTAGGATTGATCGCGTACCTGAAAATAATCTCCCCAGCGATCTTAGAACTGGCTCTTCTCTGTTCCTAACAGTTAAAAACGCTCCATTAACCTAGTTGGAAAATGCCATCAAGAGTTTAATGCCATCAAAGAGTTTTTATCACCACGGCAGTCCTGCATTATAACAAAAAAGACAAACCATTCTTTGTAGCATGTGATGCCTCCAGATAGGCCATAGGGGCACCCAACAGAAGGGGCACGACAGTGTGAACAATTGTGTTAACTTTTGGTGGTATTGATTAGATCCACTACGCTGGTTGCACAGGTTTGACATCACTGAGCAACGGACAGACAATATGAAGATTGCCAATCCTTAGTAAATAATAGCAATATGTAAAATATGGAGCTATCTCTACAACTAAAACTACTTTATTATATATAAAAACTGCAGACTACTCTGCTACTTTCTTCCTTGTTTCACTTCAAAAACCTCCCCCTTCCATTCTCTAATTCAGCTACTAATCTTCAATCATCTTGGTCAATTTTGACTTGTCAGCTTAATAACTCTATATTCCCTAAAATTTAGGGTTTTATCCCAACATTGAGCCTTATGAAAAATTTCCTTGATTCACTAAACTTTTAGTATCTCCATTGATTCACTTCACATTGACATAATCTTTCGTTCAATCTTGAGGCTCACCTTGGCTGTTAAATAAGACCCACCAGATATAAGGCTTATCATCCAGTCATTTTATTTTCTTGACATTACCCCCCTTAACTGGACGATAAGCTCCTTTTGCTTGTATGTCCGGAGGAACTTTGCATGAACTTGGTTGATTTTTGACCACCCACGGGGTCCTTAATGGTGTAGGCATTGATGCCAGCCTTCTCGATTATTTTAAATGGTCTAGTACAGATTTTAGAGAGCTTGATCTTCCTTCCAAATCCATGTTGGTCGTGAAACAAGACATGATCTCCTACAGCAAAATGTGGTAGTCCGCTACATCTAATTTGGTCAGCCACCTGATAACAAATCTTCCTAGCCAAGATGGTAGAATAAGCTTCCATTTTTAGCTTTATCAGCATGTCCTTTAAATTGGTCAGATAACACTGCGGTTCTACTCCGCCAGTATCCTCCACACAGGAGTAAAGCAGAGCGTGCAAAGCTGGATGTCTACCATAGAGCAATTGGAAAGGACTCTTGCCTACTGATGAGTGGTATATGATATTATAAGAATAGATAGCAGTGGATAGGAAGGTACTCCATTCCGAGTGACAATACTTTAAAAGCTTGCAGAGAATGTTTACCAATGTTCCGTTGACCCGTTCCACCAATCCATTAGATTCAGGATGGTATGGTTTAATCAAGACCCTGCGTATTGACATTAGTTCATTCAACTTGGGAAGGATATGCAATGTGAAATTGGTTCCATTGTCCATGAGGATAAATTGCGGACAGCCATATCCCTGTATGACACACTCCATGATTGACTTGGCAATAGTGAAAGCCCCTAAATCATCGATCGCTCTTGCTTCCACCTATATTGTCAAGTGATCAATTGCTACTAGTATATACTTAGATCAGTTTGCACTAGTCGGAAGTGGCCCCATCATGTCAAGAGAACTATTATGCCATACAAAATGAGGCTTAAACAGCTGGTCTTCTTGTTGAAAGGTTTCTCCACTTGGCAATGATGACATCAAGCAACCATCTCAAGAATGTCATAATGCATGCTCTCCCAATTTAGCAGGGTTGCAAGAACTCCAACGTTTTCCGCAACCCTCCATGCTCTACCACCTTATAGGCTTTCACAATAATCAATGGCTTAGTGGAGGACTTCAGGAAACTCTGCGTCACTTCTTCAACTTTCTTATACAGTTCCCCATTGCGCAATAATTATTTCGTCTAAGCCCATATAGCGCCTTGATCACATGTGGTGGTTCATCGTGATATTTGCCCACAACCATCTTCTTTACATGACGTCAGCCAAATCTGACATAATGTTGACCGTTGTTAACCAGATAAACAGAATGTATTCTGATGTTTTGCCTCCAGCCGGTGTACTTTCTCAAAGTCATACGATTGGAGCTTCAATGCCCATCATGCAGGCCATCCTTCAGGTTTTTTAGATTCTGCAGTCAATGAAAGGATGCATGATACATTACCACTTGGAATTTTACCCTGTTATGAGTATACCTGGAACTGTTTAGATACATATATCACCGTTAGGCACTCCTTCTAATTCATGGTGTAATTTTGTTCATAACTGTTTAAGCTTGAGCTACAAAACGTGATAGGATGCTCTGCGCCATCATAATCCTTCTGGGATAATACTTCCCCTACAGCGGATAGTGATGCATCCGTTTTCAATATGAATTCCTCTTTTATATTGTGATATTGCAAAGCTGTTAGGCTTTCCAATGCGGTCCACAAGACATCAAAAGCGTTTTGACATCGTTCCGTCCAGTCAAAGGTGGCGATCTTCTTCAATAACTCAAAGAGCGGTGCCCCAATACAACTGAAGTTAGGAATGAACTTCCAGTAAAAACTGAACATTCCTTAAAAACACTTGGATATCTTTCTTAATGCCTGGCTGAGTCATCTTACGTATAGCTTCCACCTTTGCCAGCTGAGGTTATAGACCTTTTGACTTAACCACGATTCCAGAGATATTTTAATTGCTCCTTGAAAAATGACACTTCTGAGGCTTGATCTTGTGGTTGGCGTCAGCAAGTTAGCGGAACACTTGATCCAAATGGTCCAGATGTTCCATGAATGTCTGAGATAACACATTGTTATCATTGAGTTAGACTAAAGCATAAGACAGCTTCAAGTCGCCTAAAATTTATCCATATTTCGCTGTAACATAGCCAGAGCATTACATAAACCATGGGGCATACGCGTGGGTTGATACAATCCTTTCATGGGGATTATAGCGCATTTCTCCCGTTCTGCTGCTGGAAACTAACTCTTCCAGTACCCCAATATAAATCTATAGCTAGAAAATAGTTATTCACTCCCTGTTGATCTAAATCATCATCAATCTGTGAAAGGGAGTAGGGTTCTATCTTAATGACGCTATTAAGCTTCAATAGTTGATGACCAACCAGTTGGTGCCGTCTTTTTCTTAACAATTAGCACCAGTGATGCCCATGAACTCTTGGATGGCTCTAACATCCCCTGTTTAATTTGTCTGCCTCATCAGAGATCAGGGCAATGTGATGCTGAGAATAGATCTCAACCATCACACTACCGGATGTTTTTCGGGCCATTGAGGACAATCCCCAACAATGTCGAGTCAATGGCCCCAAAAACATCCTAGGTCATGTTCGATTGATTTGAAAATTACTCGGGATTTTCAAGCAGGGCCATCACCCTATCCCTCTGTACTTTGACAACTCAGTCAGAGCTTCCCATGGACCCACTAACATTATGCCAAAAGAGGTTTTTACTAGTAGGCCAAGGTCCTACAAAGAACCAAAATCGTGGTTACAATGAACCTTGTCAATAGGGGTCAAGTGTAGATAAGCCACCACTTGGGTTTTTGGACCTTCATAAATTCTTTCTGAAGGTTAACTATTAATACTTTCACTTCCACATGCCCTGATAACAGTAACCCAGGAGCCACATGGGGTTCGAGCTGGGCTTGCTGGTAGGGCCTCATAATCTCCCTATAAACCTTCTAGGATGTCTATTTCAAGCTCCGTCCCTAATATGACCTGATGCCCAGAAGATATGCTTAAAGCGCTCGTAGCCTATCGTGGAATACCGTTGTACTTGTAGATCTGGTTAGGGAGGGCTCTGGTCCTCCGCTTCATCTGCTGATATTAAACAGAAATTACTCCATCACAATCCTTCAGATTGATCTGACTGGAGAGGATTGGGTCCTTTGGGACTCCACTGGAGGTAAAGTAAATTGAGATCTGTTGTCCCAGGATACTAATTTTTCTTCTGCCATATTGACCACTGCCCCAAATCGCTGCATTAACGCAGCTCCAATCAACATGTCATAGTAATTAATAAGCAGAACCACCGCGGGTGTGGAAGCCCTGACCAAACCAAATCTCAGAGGTAACGCGCTGTATGCTCCCTCTGACACAGCGCTCTGTGCCCCGACAGTCCAATACACTACTTTGTGTTCCACATCAGGCTTCAGCGGAAGCATATCCACGAGCTTGGTGGAGATTATATTAACTAGAGCACCAGTATCTATGATAGCTCAAATTTTTAAGATCTGAACAAAAATACTACAGTAGGTACACTCCAAATAAGAAGAACCATTGGTTTTTATTACATGAACATCCAAGGTCTTTTTGTTACCAGAAATTGTGAAAATACCAGCACTGACATGAGGATACTCCTGGGCAACTTTTCTACTGGAATTGCAACGTTTACTCCACTAAGGAGGTGACGTCCATTGAAGGTCCAACTTCACTTGTGCCATTTCATGTAGGTTTTACCAGGAATACGGTCTTTGCACTTCTCAGCAGAACTCAGAATCTGAAGGGTTATGGTCGCTCTCTTGAATTGAGGCTGAGATAATGTGGGGAAGTAGTTCATATAATAAGTCGTTGAGGCGGGTATTGGGATGACGCAATGTGACTCTTAGGAATCAACAAGTACAAATGAATTTGGATCAGTGGAGGTAGATAGTCCCATCCCTACTCAGCTTGAGCTTTTCCCTGTCCAATCAGGACAGTTAGTACTGCATGAACATATAGGTTGTCAGTGCAGTTAGCCGCATAGTGGCCTTTTTGGCTGCATGAGAAACAAGCATTCATAAACGGCTCCTGTCTATGGATAACACCCAAAGGTCCAGGTCAGAAGTTTGATGAATTGTAACTATGCTGTGGACAAGCCGGTTGTAAATAAGGAGGGTGGTAGGACCTGCTGACGTATTGAGTGGACGAGTATTTCCCAACGGATTATAACAGAGTCATTGCGGTCCATTTCCCAGCGAGTATGTGTTGGCGATTGCAGGGGCTTTCTAGTCCACATTAGAGCACTAAAGGTGACAGAGAGACAGTGAAAAGAATTAATGATTTGTAAAAGCTCCGTGTCTTCTTGAAGTATTAGGGTCATAGCATTATACAATTCTTGATATGGCTTAACTGCTGCCGTCATTGCTATGCCCACGTCCTTGTTAGTTAAGATATCTGCTCTCACTAAATCATGAGCTTCAGCCGTGAACTACTCCACAAACTCCACCAAGTAATTGTTCTTTTAAACTGTATTTTTAGAAATTTGGCTTTGCACTGCGCCATCCTTGCCACGCCCTCAAACAGCCAGAGCAAAGTTTCCTTCACCTCTTGATTTGTTAAAACACTACTCTTAAGATAACTTGTGACCTGTTCAGCGCTCTCAACATCTGAGAAGATAACAACAGTTTTGCTTTCTTATGATCTGATGCTCCTACATGACAAATTAGAGCTGTTTGAAATAACTTTGCATGTCCCATTACAACTGAAAGGTGACAACTTCTCAATATGTACAAAATCACCTGGCTCTGTGCTTTGGGCTTGAGGAACAGACGGGATAGTTCAGATTGGCCAAGGGGAACATCTCCTTGTGGGAAAGAATAGGATTGTGAGGATGGATGTGAATCTGCCATAGTAGACTGGGAAGAGGTTGGATTGTGGGGAGGGACTACTGCAGCCCCCAGGGGCACTCTGTCAGGATTCCTACCTAAAGTGGAGATTTTAATGAGGCAGATGATGGAAATCAAACCTGAACTGTCAATTTTAATGGGGATAATCCCTGACGAAAATTACAGCCTTGCTACATTGGGTATAATTCCCGACTAATTTAAGCCCTAAAATTGGGGTTCAAACCCGATCTATGTGGTGAATGAATCACAATTAAATAAGAAATAGACCTTGACTTAGTATGCATTGAAATGGACCAGGTAAACTCCCTTATCTCCCTTATAATTTAGTTTCTACCAAGTAAAGATTACTATCTTTTTGACACATTTAAGTTCAATTTGGTTTTCCTCAATATAGAAAAAAATCATAGTTAGGATCAACGATTACAGGGACGTCAACCTGAAGAAAGACTTTCCCAGTTAAGGAAAGCAAATATCAAAAAGTTCCAGCACCTATGAACTTCAGTTTCCTGGCCTTTAATTAAAACGGGATAAGTGGTCAAAAAACTTGATCCCAACAAAACTGGTGCTCCCTGCAGGTTTACACTGAGTTCATGGTGCAACTATGATAAAATGAGCGATAATAATTAGTCATTATATCCCTCTATAGATCAAGAACGTTGTAACTTTGTGGCGAAATTACCTGCTTCAATATGTGAGATTGAACAAAGATTCTCACCATTGAGCAACGCCAACTTGAACTTTGGGATGCAACTACTGAGCTAAAAAGTGAAATTTGTCAGTTAACCCTCTCGTTGCCACTAAATTAGCCCTTTATGCTACCCACAACCGGGTATATCACTAAACATATCAACAATTTACAAAGTCAGATGGACGCTCTCCACCCTCATGTATCTGCCAGCGATAGAAGTTCCTCTTTAGGTGAAAATGCATCCCCAGTGTCAATTCATGTTGTTTGACCATTAACCCCCCAGTGGCTTGTTCAAAACATCATACAAAGAGAAGTACATCCCAACAAAGAAAGTATCTTCTATTTTACTATTTTGTTATAAAAGTGCCATGGAGGAAGCTACTGACACCCAACGGCTTAAACCTAACCAACTGTCTTAGTCGAGTAGTTAAAGACATTATGGTACCCCATCTATGCATTGCCAGACTTGTGATGATGTCAAGACTTCCTTGCTTCATGAATTTGGGAGCGACCTAACTTTATCCATCAAAAAGTAATCTTTTATGGACATAAGCCTTAATCAGGGAGAAACCAGCACAAAGTTCACTCACCATTTTTATCTTGAGGCTCAACCGTTGGCCACCAGAAAATGTCTTACTTTAATAATGTTATCACTGCTTCATTTTTGGCATCAAAAAATATGCCTAACATTCTACTTTATCTTAAAGCGGTGAAGTATAATCATACTCTCTCCTCCATATCAAAGAAGCCATTTTAGAGATTCTAACTAATCTACTTAAACCCACTGGTCCCTCTTGTTTTAATAATAATAAGCCTTGGATCCAAGTGCTAGCAGTTACACCCCCAAGTCGCCTACCCCCTAATTATAGTGCACTTTTTGCAAGAGAAACAACCATACTTTAGACTTTTGTTGCATCTTTCTACGTAGGTCATTAAAAGATCAGTCAGTATAGGGCAAGAGGCTCCCTATGCTGAAAACAATCAAGTGCCTCAAAACCCTTGTAATAGCTATAATCCTATGTTTAGCACCTCGGGATGCTTTGTGTTAGCGGTTCTTGGAGGATTTGATGCCCCCTTCCTATCCAAGTAAATAAAGATCTTTATTTTTCTTATTTTGTATAATGGGCAGCTATATGTATTAATATTGGAGGTCAGCTCCTCTATGGAAAATCAAGCGCTGGAAAATATAACCTTTAAAAGCATTGAGCAGCCCCAAGCTTGGCCGCAGATTAGTCCTCCGCTTGCTTTGCTACATATCCCCTACAAAAGTTTAATATTCATTAATCCTCAATTTGGCCCTTCAGTTGTTCGAGTAGAGGTAGTTGTTAATAAGGTTAAAGTCTTAGCAATAATTGATACCAGCTCACCGGTTAACGTTGTATCCTCCTGAATTATCCTAAAAATAAAAATGTCTCCAGAATTGATCCACAGATCTGAATATGGGACGGCTGGTGATTGTATGATTCAAGCAATCGGGGTGTATTCCACCTTACCTCTTCAATTTGGAAAAATTCTAATTACTACCTCCACTATTGCATTAGAAAGCTATAACTTTAAGTTGCTTATTGGAGTCCAATTGATGCGGGAATTCAATTGCATCATCAACTGTAAAGAAACGTACCTTTCCCTACTTGGGAAATCAGATTCTGTTAACATTTGACCTCCCAGTCAAAAGTAAAGGATCCCAAAAAAATGAACATGCCTCCTCAAATACTTGTCTCCATTTGAAATATTGAATATCAAGTCCTTGGAGGCAAAACTAAGTTACCCCCTGAGGCTGTGGACGCTGAAGATGGGATCCCTCTATATGCCCCCATCCTATTTTAATACCCTCTGGCTCATAAGTGATTGTGGATATGGGGATCATGATCCACATCCATCCTAATCAAGCTTTGGAGCTAAGTGGACACCCAAACCCTTCAATCAAAGAATAGTTGAACTGCCTAGGGATTTTGGATCCTGCCTACAGGAAATCTATCTCTATCTTATCGGAGAATTTAATGAATCAAACCCTTCAAGTCCCTTGGCATGCCTCTATTGCTTATGTAAAATTATGTCCCATTGAGAATATTGCAGACGTGAGTTGTTTTGGCTCTTTACAAAATTTAGAGTTTGATCCTCTATCTACCATAGCTTTTAGTTGACATCCAGAATGGGGACAATCTCACCACTAATGAACGCCATAACGTCAAAGACCTCCTTGAAGAGTATGGTAATATTTTTCCTTGGGACTAAGTGACTATGAAAAAAATGTCAGGGGTTATCCACCAAATTTGAGACAAAGGACCGCCTTCCTTTTAAAGCTCGGCATAAAGGAAATCTAAGTTAAGGAAGCTCAAGTGGCCTTAGAGTTACAGCAAGTGTTGAAGGCTGGTCTACTTGTGCCCTCTAAAGGCCCTTTGATTCGCTTCTCCTATTAATCTGGAAGAAGGATGGCGGCCACCATGTTGTCATGGACTATCATGGATCAATTAAATCACAATAAAAGATAGCTATCCATTGCCACGTATAGATGCTTCTTTAAGCTTGATGTCAGGTTCCCACTATCTTTCAGTAAAGATCTTGTCAGTGGGTACTGTCAAATTGATTTGGCACCATAGGATCATGAAAAATGTGACCTCATTTTAAGTGAAGGACTATTCAAGAACACTCAAATGCCACAGGGGTTATGTAACGCCCCTGCTACCTTCCAACGCGCCATGGACGGACTTTTAAGTGACTTGAAATGTTCATGTGTACTATTCTATCTTGACAATATTGCCGTTTTTTTAAGAACTTTTTACTGAGCAAATAGAACATCTTCGTCAAGTTTACCAGCAGTTACACCAAGCCCATTAAAAAAAAAGAAATCAGAATGCTCCTTTTTCAGAGCTATTTGGATTTTCTAGTTCATAATGTAGGTAAAGCCGAAATATTACTGATTGATTATAAGGTTATGTCCATTTCTAAGATGTCCCCTTTATATCCCTATGATATGTACAGGTTTTTGGGGATGATGGAACATTATTGCCAGTTTATTCCCCATTTTGCTGACAACTCCAAGCCTCTAGTATAATTAATGAAGAAGGGCATACCATTTCAATGGAAAGAAGAGCAACATCAGGCTTTTGACCTATTACGCTCAGCTCTCCCCCATTCACCATCACTTATATATCCCAACTTTGATAAGCCCTTTCTCCTTTTTACCAAACTAGTGATATAGCCATTGGAGCCATACTATCTCAGCATGATGAAAATTCATTATATCATCCTATCGCCTACTATAGAAAAGCCCTACCAGAGGTGAAAGCAACTATAGTGTTACAGAGCGTGAATGCTTTGGCAGTTCTACTTGGTATTAGAATTTTTGATCCTACTTATATGGGAATCAGTTTTACGTTAATTACTTATCATTCCTCCTTGCAATGGCTACAGCAATTAAAGTATCACGATGTTAGGTTAGCCCAATGGGCGTTAAAACTCCAAGGCTACGACTTTTTCTTATAATTTATTGGCCAGGTCCCATTTACCAAAATGCAGATTGCAGATCCAGGCTCCTCATATATACCCTACCTAACTCTAAGGAGGATTGACTCTATAATCTCTTGACACAAACTCATCTATGGAAAGATGAATTCCCAACCCTTTTCAAGGAGTTAGCAAAAAGATCAGCAAATCTACAATTCAAAGATGGCCAACTGTACGAACTTGTGTCTCAAAAAATGGTTGCCCTATGTATGACCTTCTGCTCGAACTGATGTCATCTTAGAGGGACATTGGCAAGTCAGCCATGAGGGAAATTTAAAAACTTACCAGTGGCTCAGGACTCAATGCTATTGGTAAGGAATGCTTGTTTCAATCCGGTATGTACTAGAGTCCTGCCTGGTATTAAAAGCTAATCCTGATCTAATCCCCAATCACAACATCCAGTGGTTCCACCCTGTAGACCATTCCATACTAGTTAACATTGATATCATGAGACCTCTCCCTTGAGCCTCTAATGGCCATCAGTTTCTCCTACTACCCATGGACCATTTAACTAAGTGGATCAAGGCCGTATCTCTACCCTCAGCTTCAGCAAAGGCTACCGCCGCATTTTTGTTAATTGGATTATCACCCAACATGGGTGCCCTAACATCATTCTTTATGATAAACAGGAAAGATTTCTGTTTGACGCCAGTGAAAGATTTTACTGAACTTATGGGAACCACAGAGGTATTCTCCACCACCTACCATCCTGCAACCAATGGAATGGTAAAGCGGGCAAATGGTACTCTAACTGCAACTCTCAGAAAATGGCTATGACTGACCCCCTTCACTGGCCCCAATATTTTCCTAGTGCAATTATGGCCTGAAGGATTAGTTATCATCAAATAACTAAGATGTCGCCCTTCCAAGCTTTGTACAGCAGAAATCCCATCTTTCTTCTAAAGTACAGGCTATGCTTAACCAAGCCTCTCCCAAAGCCCTCAAAGTCACTATGCAAAGTATTGCAAATGTAATTATTCAACTTCAGGCCTTGGCTTCCAAAAACCTGTCCACTACAACCAATAGAGAAACTGCTCACTTTAATAATAAGCATGCCCCCTACACACCTTCTAACTGGGTGACCTAGTCCTTTTCTACCATCACCAGCCTTAAGGTCGTGACAACAAATTGAGCACCAACTTGTTGGGGCTTTACAAGGTCATTTGTAAGTAGGGTAACAAACACTCAATTGTAGAGTTCATTAATGGTACAGTCATAAACTGCGTCCAAAGTCAGTTTCTCCATCCATTTTCCCCCCTAAGCCAAGATCTAGAGTGGGGCGTTGTCAGGATTCCTACCCAAATTGGAAATTTGGATGAGGCAGATGATTTGAATTAAACCCAAACTGTCAAAATTATTGGGGATAATCCCCAACTAGTTCGATCCTTAAAATTGGAGTTCAAACCTGATCTATGTGGCGAATGAATCGCAATTAGATAATGAGAAATAGACCTTGACTTAGTATGCATTGGAATAAACCAGGTAACCTCCCTGATCTCCGCTATAATTTCATTTCTATACAAATAAAGATTACTATCTTTTCGCCACATTTTAAGTTAAATTGGCTTTCCTCAATTTAGGAAGAAAAGTAATAGTTAGGATCAACGATTACAGGGACGTCAACCTGAGGAGAGAATTTCTAGATAAGGGAGCAAATATCAAAAAGATCCAGCGCCCAGGAACTTTGGGTTTCCTGGCCTTTAATTAAAGCGGGGCAAGTGGTCAAAAACCCCTTGATCCCAACACAATCGCTGGTCATCTGTAGTATTCCTCATTAAACTCACCGCTGACTGCGCCCTTACCTCCCTCACCAGTTTGTTCAGCGAAAAGTTCATCCATTACCCTCTCCTATTTGACCAATTAGTACCAACTCCGCTTGTCTCTAACCCCCTTCCTAAGCTCTTTGAATAAATTCTGTAATTCGTGGCAGAATACCCACTCTATGTTCAGTTTATGCTCCATTTCTTATAGTCGTAAGAGGACATCCACCAACGTTTTTTTCATTCTCATGCTCTGCTGTCCTGTGTCACGCAATTGTCAGTTTACTTCATACACTTGATTGATTAGAGCAGTTCAGCTCCGCACCAACTCCTTATTAGATCATTGAAGGTTATCCAAGCGCACTTGCATTTCAGCATACTATACCATCTCAATGAATGGAAGAGTAATGGATCGGCCCCAAGATGACTGACTGGAACTCTAGCTGATTAATCTGACCTAGAAATTGGCTGTATTATGATGTTGCTAAGAAAGAGCTGGTCATATAGTTGGCCATTCGCAGGTTAAGCCACCCAGCTCAAAGTCGACTAAATTTGATTGCCACAGTGTTGGAATGATCAGTCATCTGCCAAACTAACAGGGTAACCCAGTCCCTCATCTGAGCCACCACCATATCGGCTCCTTTCACCAATTCAGAAATTTCCACCATAAAGCGCTTGGGGTTACTACCCAGCATTGTGAAATCCTGTATCCATTCCTGGTGGTGGCCGGCGGCCTGGTGGTGTTTGCCCTGACCAACGCCCTGCACGGCAGCGGCTTCCTTGCCGTACCCAAAAGCCCGTGTCAGTATAACATTTATATTATTACTTGTGGTAAATCATGATTAAAGTGTGGTATTAATTCATCCAGGCAATGGCGGACGTCCACAACACAACTGTTACATGCAGTATCACCCCTTGGATTTAAGAAAGAGTGGTTGAGGCATTCAAGTAAGAGGCGAGTGTCATTCTGTTGCTCTTGAACAAAATGCATGAATCCACCATTCTCAATGTTATGTCAGTCCAACGCATGCAGTAGTTGGTGGATCAAAAGTTGAAGTACGCAACCAGGTATTTCTCTGCTCCATGGGAGATGAGCAAGCGAGACAACCTCATTGTGGTAGTGTCAAGGTAAGACATATACAATTCATAACGGGCTTTTTTGTCATTTTGATTTTAAAATAGACTCAGGGAATGTTCACCCACATCTTCTTCATAGAGATGGTAACCCTGAAAGATCCATTCCATGATACCTTGCAGTTGCTGAGGGGTTACGTTAGTGGACCTGCCTTGTTTGTCTGACTCTAACGCGGGACAAGCTGCTAACTGCAGTTCCATCCTGGTGTCTTCATCTCCTGGTTCCATCACCATAAATAGTGCCGGTTCCTCGTTAGATTTCTCCATTGGTTACCCAGAGTATTGGTTGTTAAACCCTATTAGATTCTGACATAATGAGTGGGGGCTCATCATGATGCCCTAGTTGCCGTTGTACTACAGTTGACCAGTGGCCCCTTGTAGTGAGCACCACTGTTAACTTTTGGCGGTAACAATTAGATCTTTTATGCTGGTTGAACAGATTTGATATCACTGTGCAACAGGAAGATGATATGAAGATTGAAAATCTTTAGTAAATAATAACTATATGTAAAAATATGGTGCTATCGCTCAACCGCACTACTTTATTATATAAAAAGATAGACTACTCTTCTACTTTCTTCCTCGTTTCACTATAAAAGCCTCACCCTTCCAAGCTCTCATACAGAAAATAACCTTTAATTGTCTCAATTGATTCTGACCCTTCAGCTTAGTAACTCTCTATTACCTACAATTTTAGGGGTTTCATCCCATCATTGAGGCTTTGGAGGAATTCCCTGATTTACCAAACTATTAGTACTTGATCAATTTTCTTCACATTGACATAATCTTTCGCTCAATCTTGAGGCTCACTTCAACTCATAAATACAATACGCTGGATATAAGGCTTATCGCCCAATCATATCAATTTCTTGACAACTTTGTTTTGTACTTCTTTAAGAAAATACTAGCGAAAGCACTTATGGGCAATCTACAATATGGAGTTGGCCGCCGAAGTCTAGTTGTCAATTCATTGGTGATATTTGATACAGGGAGCAAATTACATGGTGACAGTGCGCACAACCCACAAAATCACTAAATAATAGCACTAACCACAGAAGTAGCGCATTGACAAACTAGGATGCACCGTGACCTCCTCAATTTAGACTTAAAATACAAGTTTATTCAAGGGCTGACTGTTAGGAGAGTGTCTGTAAATCTCTTGTCTCCAGCTAGGTGGTGCAGGATGCATATCCACACCACAAGGGAACTAGTCGCTGGTAAAAATTGGGACAAGTCACTTCAGAAAGTGCCGGAGCACATGTGACCCAGGGACAGGGTGTACAACATAGAATATATAACTAGATAACTAAAAAACAACAGAACTTGGTTGGACCCCAAGGAGGAGTCCATATCCAAGTGCAGATTGGTGTTGTGGTGCTTGGGTACCTCATTCTGGATGGGACCAGGGCGGCCCAGTTGTGCACCAGATTCCGTCGTTGATTTGATAAAATAAAATGCCTTATTTTGTTAAAGACCTCCTTAGGAGGTCCGCGCACAGGTTTTCCCAAGGGGCCGAGCAAAAAACGTAAAACTAACGAGGTTTTATGAGAAAAATCTACCAACAAGGAAGGTTGGTCTTGAGGATACCTTAATAAACACTGGGGGAGAAACACTAATCTGCGATGTTGGTACTAAGCCTAAACGAACCAATAAGCGCACACTACCATCAGCCATGGTACTGTAACTCGAATAAGTCTGAACTTAAGTTATTAATTGCAGCTGAAGTTCTTCCAGATTTAAAGATATTGTAAATTGAATGGGTTTCAATACCCCAATCGCCAATCAACCATAACGCATTGTTATCATTATTAACAAGGCTGGTGCGTTTTAGTTCCTTAGTATAATGCAGGGCTGACCATCACGCGCACTCACAGGACCAACTTGGGCATATCTTACCTGTACCCAACGTTGGTCCAGAGTATTTTTTAGGTCAGGGAGGCCTTCCAACTTTATTTTTTTGGCCTCCTCACGCCCAGCCTCGTCTCTAAAATTAGTAGCCTCAATTGTGTCATTTACCGTGACACTGACGCATATACTACAGGAAATCTTAAAAAGAAGCCCATTGGCCAGACCTGATCACATAGAAGACACTAAACTAGTCTTGTTGATACCCCAAAGCAAGTACTTATAGAACCCTCAATGGAATTTGCTGCCATAGCCTCTATGGCCCCACCTTTTTTGAGTCTTGTGTGCCCATTAGGACACCCAGTGCAGGCAACTTTGTGGGATGAAACCCAGGGTACTGCCCCTAGCCGCACTGAGGCTGCACGAATCTAAGCACCAGAGATGTGGGCCCAACCGTGGGTGGGGTGTCTCACACCACCCCAAAACTGACATATTCCTCACTGTTTGGTATACCAGTCAGTAAAGGCTACCCAGCTAGATTAAAGATTTGCCTCTCATTCTTACTGTGAGAAATGAGACCAAAATGACCCTGAGTTCATTTACTTGTCAAAAGAGGATTGTTATAGTTTTCTACAGCTAGTTTTAGCCATTACTTAACTATAACCAGGGAGCTTGTTGACTGGATTCCTTCTGGAGGGAAACAACTTTGGTTTCTGGCAAGCCATAGACCATAAATCACCTCCCCCATATTGTTCACCAGACCCTGAACCCCTCCTTATCTGCAAGCAGACACGGAGGGGCATATACGTCAGGATCTCTGTCCATGCGAAATGACCAGAAGATAACTTACACCCTGGGTGGTACGCTTCATATCAAAGGAGAACACTACTTCACACAGCATTCTTCTTCCAGACACTATTTGAAGATGTGCTTTGCCATCTCCTCCCCTCCGCACATCTTACAGGAATACAGAAGGTCATCCTCGATATGCTTACTCCACTTACGCAGAGTCGCCCCAGTGACCAAGAAGTTGCTTTGGAGTTGTAAGAGAAAGTTCTGAACTGGTATAGACCAGCATATCTTAACCCGCCTCCCACACAGGTCCATCAGTCCAGGTCGCATTTTGCAAGTGATCCAGGACAATTAATTCTAGAAAAGCTCTCTGTCTTTTAACTTCTAGAACCTGGCCGTTGTGAAATCTGAGAGGCAAACACCACCACCTCCCAAATCACCCCACCTTTAAGCCAATAAAAACGCCCTTCAAGCATATGACTGGTCTAAATGCTGACCCCACAGCCCCTGCCCTAACCAAAACCCACAAAACAATTTCATAAACAATATGAAAGCTCCCTCTTAGAGGGCTTTTTAAACGCCAAAACTAAAACCCAAGAAGGATAAGCCCAAGAGACAAGATACTAGCAGAAAACCCAATCCAGATGGTACTCCTAAAAGAGGATAACCTACATCTGCGGCTATGATATGTACATGTCAGCTTTTAGTGGATTTGGTTGATTCCACCAAACTGGTTGCACAAGGTAAAACCAACTAAGTAATGGACGAGCGATATGAGGATTACTGGCCCTTTATATTTAACAATAATAAAGTGTTTAATAAGGAGCTATTGCCCCTATGATACCAATGTATTTATTAAAAACTCAATGGCAACATCCATTACTTCTTCCTACTCCTCTCTTTCTTCATAAATATACCCCTCTTCTCACTCTCACGCTCAACTCTTATCCTCAGTATTCCTTGGAAGATTCAACATGCTCAAATTAATAATTCTCTATCTGCTATGATCTAGGGGTTTCATTCAAACATTGAGGCTTCAGCAGAATTCCCCCAATTTTTCCAAACCATTATTTCTTTGATTGGATTCACTTTGCATCGACATAATTAATTACTCTATCTTGAGGCTCACCTAACTCCCAAATATAATCTGCCAGATGAGTGACTTATCTTCCAGTCATATCAATTTTGCGACGTTACCCCCCTTAGCTGGACAATAAGCTCTTTTTGCTTAGATGCCCAAAAGGAACTTTGTGTGTACTTAATTGATAATCTGACCAACTTCAGGTTCCTTAATAGTGTAGGTGTCGACACCAGTCTTCTTGATTATCTTAAATGGTCCAATCCATATGTCAGCAACTTGTTCCTTCTTCCAAACCCATGTTAGTCGTGAAACAGGACAAAATCTCCTACCCCAAACTGGGGGAGGCTGCTGCATCTACATTGGGTGGCCACCTGA
>JAKSZP010007416.1:0-26424 GCA_022478985.1 Massospora cicadina
AAAGCCAATCCAAGTTGGAAATTCGCTTTTGGGAAATTTTGAAAAAACTTTTAAAAATTCATCAGAATTGACCATGGTGGAACCCAATTTGGCCACCCCTTCAATCTGAGTTAATCTGCTTATGTTTGGATTGGTGAGGGTCCCTCCCTGGCAGATCCAAAGCTTATGTTGCCAGAGCTTTTGCGACCTTTGATAAGCTGGATGATTAAGCCCTGAACACAGGCTGAGTACTCAAGAGTAAATCAGCTATCACTGCCCAGGAAAAATGTACTCATGGCCCCCTTTTCCCCACTTCACATATATAAGGCAACTGCCTCTGTAAGGAGCAGTTGTCGGTCCATATTCACCTTTACATTTAATAAAAAAACGACTCCCTCCAAAACCTATATCATGAGCTCCACCACTTTCTTCACGATTCTTTTACTTAACCCAACAAAGTATGCAGTGATCTACATCCTAGGGCTAATGGTCATCAAGTGGGCCTTCCAAACCATCAATCTGGTGGCCCACCAAATATTAATCATGATCCAAAAATTTGCCACAAGCCTACAACGTCAATCTGCTGCTTTGGAAGAGTTCTCCAATCCACCAACCTCCTTGCAACAACCTGTTTAACATTTAGCACCTTGCAGACCAGCTTTGGGTCCACTTACCACTTCACAAAATAATTGGAGAATTCAAATAATCTGCCTTGTTAATCATCTAGTGGTTCAGCGCAATTTTGACTAAGTGAGGCCGTCTCCACTAATTGTGATTCCCCGTTTGGAGGGGAGAACTCACTGTTCAATCAACCGCGAGGTGGATACCAGGCACTAAACCATCTGGGCCATTCCTCTGAGGGCCAATCTGGCCCAAATTATTTAAAATAATTAATCCGCCATGCTGGCAATGCACTAACTTCTTCATCCAACCTGAGACCTCCCAATGGAGACAAGACGAGGCCCAAGGCCCCCCAATGGTAGGAGCGATTCGATTTGATTTGATTTACAAGGCTGATCATCATTTTAAAAATTTTGGAAATTCTAATGATTTTCAGAATTTTTTATATGATTAATCAGTCCAAAATGAATGGGAAAATGAAGCCAAAGGTCAACAACTGCAAAACCAGGAGTATTGGTCGTCCTCCTTGCCTCTCCCACCCTTGGGGATGCCCCAGCTGTACCTGCGGTTGCCCCCATTGCAGCTAATTGGTTTGTTATGGGGCCTTTGGTATGTTAATTAACTTCTATTTCCCTCACCAAAATAATAGGAGATCCCTCCTACAACTGCTCAGAACTGCTATGCCCTTGGAATTCTGGGCTTTCCACTGGGTTGTTACACACCCAGATTGGAAGCCCAGTCTTACTTTAATCAGCAGATTCCATGAGAAGGACTACCTAGTTCTCCTTTAGTGAAACGGGGGACCCCTGGTGAACGAGGTCCTCAAGGCCCTACGGGTCAACAAGGCCCACCTGGGCCTGCAGGTCGCTCATATCGCAAGGTCCCCCTAGACCTCCTGGTCCCCCAATCTCAATGCTTTCAGTTCTTGATTCTGAACCTTCAAGTCTACTAGTTTCAAGAGTGCAGGTGTTAGAAACCCAAATCTGAGCCATAGCTCAAAGATGTTTCTTATCTCAAAGGACTTCTGACTGACCCAGATTATTTTCTAACCAACTTATTGGATGGCGTTGATAATGCTAAATTTTCTATGCAATGCTAACCAAATTATGGAAAAATCAGTTTGCATTGTTAACAGCTTCCATTGATTGGTTAACTGCTAGATATGGAGTACTCAAGAATAAGAAGAAGAGATGCTCACTGCGATTTATAACTTATTTTAATCGGCTGCAAATGACCATCTTACACAATGGGTTCAAAATTTACAGGATGACTTCAACCATTTAAGACAACAAGTTGACCAAATTCACACTCAAGCCCATATCCCTGAGTCCAAACCCTCTGAAGCTGACTGGTCATGGTATTGGGAGTACATGTCTTGAGTAATGAACTCACCACTTTCAAACCTACCTTTAAGGATAAGTTTAGCTGGGTGAAGGTAACATTCTTTTTTTTCTAACTGTCTATGAGCGAGCAATGGATGGGGCGACGGATCAGCAGAAATTTTGGCATATTACTTCTTGTTTAAGCCGGTTTTCTCAAGAAATCGTGGTTCCTCACCTTAAGGTTTGCAATACGTGGGCTCAAGTGAAAACCGCCCTTATAAAGGAGTTGAGAGTGATCAAATCCTATCAAATCAAAAGCAAGCCTTTATAATCATCCAAATCAAGTGAGGAGATTCAATCCAAAATTTTGCTAAGAGATTTTATCATGAGGACCAGAATCTCACTACTTGTGATTGCAATACATAGATGATGTAATTTCAGCTGTGATGAGTGCGTTTGCTTCTTGTACTCAGTTGTTACAAATTTAAAATCTCTTAAAAGAAATTTCAGATCTATTCTCAACATCAAAGAGACGTTGATGGAGATTCCTAATGGTGTGGTGCACCTGACCTCCATTAATAACCCTCATTCCTATACCCACATGATACCGCCTAGACCCAAACCTAAACCCAAGAAGGATCCTTGCAACTATTGCGGTAAAGCGGATCATATGGAAACTCAATGTTGGAAGAAACAAGCGGAAGAATCAAAAAAGAGGAGTCATCATAGGGTATGAGGCTCCATGTGCTGACCTACCTCTTTTTTTTAGTACTAGATGGTCCCAACCTGAGGGGGGCTGACCTACCTACTGTGCCTCAATCGCGATCTTTTAATACTCCTAAAGACTGTTATGTGATATCTGCTCCTGGTGAACTTGATATCCCTGATGATTTACCAACAAAGATACTATTTCTTCTTTAGTTTCTGTTTCATCTTCTAATTCAATTTGACCGTTTGGTCCCTAGGTATTTTCAGTTACACACTTTGGCACTGATATTAACTGGGTGGATGTCATAGTACACAAAGTGAAAGTTTTAGCTATCTTTGACACGGGATCGCCCATAAATGTGATCTCATCTAGGCTTATGAAGAGAATCAAAGCGGCGCCAGACTTAAATCTTGTTCAAGACTATGATAATGCTGGTACTTCATATACTAAATCCTTAAAAGCTTATTCTTTCCTTCTAATGCGCTTTGGAAAGTTGGTTGTTTTGGCCCCTGCAATAGTGTTGGACAATAACTACTATGACTTGCTTTTGAGAACCAAATTTCTCATTGATTTTGATGCGATAATTAGTCTTAAGAACAATTATCTTTCTTTAATTGGATACCAAGTACCTTTAATTTAACAAGATGTCCTTAATAGCAAAGGCAAACTCAGACTATGCATTTTCTTATTGGAATATCCTACTTCTATCTCTCATCTTTAGTATTAATTTTGGGACCTAGAACTATTCTTCTGCCACCTTCAGATTGTGCCTCTGAAGGAATGCCTTTATACTCTAACAATCTGATTACTATTCTTCCAAAAGCTCAAGTATTAATTGATACTGGAGTACAAGTATTCATGACAGCTGATCATTTATTAGAGATTTTTGGTAACAAAAATTCCTCTCATTTGGAGGCCTTAACCTGGCCTGGTATCCTTGATCCCGCTTATGATGGGACTGCTCTAGTCTTACTAGCTGATCTCACCTCTTACCTATGTGATTGAATCAAAATAATGCAATCACTTATGTGTGGCCTACTCCTGTGAATGAAATTTTATCCATCTCAGGATGTGGGGATTTAAGAGATTTTAGGTTAGAAGAACCACCTTTCATTGCTAGAGTTGACATCAAATTTGGAGATTCACTCACTCTAGAACAACAGCATGAAGCCTAGGCTCTAATTAAATAGTATGAGGATATATTTGCTAAGAGTCCCGGGGGTTTTGGGCTAATAATAGATGTGCAGCATCAGGTGAAAACTGGGGATACTCCCCCTACCCAAGCTCGGCCTTATCACAAATATAAAGTTGAGGAGGCTCAGGTCTCAGTGGAATCGAAACAACTCATCTATGTTGGGCTACTAACGCCTTCTAAGAGTCCATGGGCTTCCCCTCTACTACTCATCCAGAAAAAAGATGGAGGTCATAGAGTGGTTATGGACTATTGTCAGCTTAATGGTGTTACTAAAAAGGATTTTTATCCTCTATTTAACATTAATGATTCATTAAGACTATTGTCTGGGTCACAATTCTTCTCAGCCATGGACCTTGCTAGTGGCTATTGGCAAATTGACCTGGCTCCAGAAGACCATCAAAAGTGCGCCATAATTTCTAGTGAGGGGTTATTTGATCCTACTCATATGCCACAGGGGATTTGTAATGTTCCTGCTACTTTTCAAAGAGCCATAGATGGCTGATTTAAGGATTTGAAACTTTCCTGCGTTTTCGTTTATTTAGACAATGTTACTGTTATTTCTCGCACTTTTAATGAGCGTTTAGCTCATTTGAAAGAAGTATTTTTATTAATGCACTGCGCTTCGCTTAAGCTGAAACCATATAAGTGTGCTTTTTCAAAACTGAGATGGAATTATAAGCCATAATGTTAATTGCAATGGGATTTTACCCTTATCTAATAAGATACAAGCTATTTCAGACATGCCTGTTCCTAAAAGCTTGCACGATATTCAAGTGTTTTTAGGGATGATTGGTTATTACTGACTAATCATCCCTTATTTTGCTGAGATTGTGGAGCCTTTAGTCCATCTATTACACAAGGAAGTTCAATTCTTATGGGAAGAATCGCAACAGCAAGCTTTTGATCTTTTGCGTCAAGCTTTAGCTAGTGCCCCAAGTTAAGCTCATACTGATTTTTAAAAACCCTTTAGATTATTTACCAATGCCAGTGATGTAGCTATTGGGGCTATTCTGGCCAGCATGATTCCACCCTGGTTGATCATCCCATCGCTTATTATAGTAAAACCCTTTCCAAGGCAGAACGCAATTATAGCATTACCAGGAGATAATGTCTTGCAGTTCTATCCACCATCAAGAATTTTCGCCCTTATCTCTATGGCAAACATTTTAATATCATCACGGATCACGATTCATTGAAATGGTTACAACAAATGAAGGATCCTGATGGACGCTTAGCTAGATGGGCTTTAAAGCTATATAATTATGACTACAATCAAAAATCGCACTGGAGCTATACACCAAAATGCTGATGGACTTTCTCAATTACCTATACTAACTTTATTCACTGCTGAGGAGGATTGTATCTATGATCTGATTGGCAGACCTGAACTCTGGTATCATGAATCTAAGGACGTTATAGCAAAGCTACAATTCTTAACCAAGAATGATCAAGTTAAAAGAGGTTCTCTATTGAAAAGTTGGGATCTAAATGGTTGCCTTTTATTCAGCCTTCTGCGAGGACTGATACTATTATGGAGGCTCATCAAACTGTAGGGCATGGAGCTGTCACTAAGACTTTACAGTGGTTGAAAAATCATTGTTACTGGGATAACATGCTGGAAACTGTGCAGGATGTGTTGGAGACTTGTCTCACTTGCCAATAACAGCGTAGTGAAAATCCAATTTACCAACACAAAATTGTGGGATCTTTAGAACCTTTTTCCACTATGAGTATCAATGTGGTAGTCCTCTCCCTACTGCTACTTATGGACATCGCTATATATATTAGCTATTGACCATTTTATGAAATGGATTGAAGCTGTCTTTGTTTCCACGGTCACCACTAAGGCTAATGTATCCTTCCTTTTTAAGCAAGTTTTCACCCAGCATGGTGACCCAAAAGTTTTATTATCTGATAATGGGATCAATTTTGTTTCCCAGGTGGTAACTGAGCTTATTAAATTAATGGGTACCTATCAGCTGTATACAACCCCTTACAATCCTTCAACTAATGGTGTGGTCAAATGAGCAAATGGTACCCTTGTAGCCATTCTTTGAAAGATGGCCTCCAACAATCATAGTAGATGGAATCTTTACTTACCTAGTGCGATGTTAGCCTACAGAGTTTGCTACCATTGTATAATTGGAATGTCTTCCTTAAAGTCTATCTAAGGTTGAGATACTAATTTGCCTTCAAGTGTACAACCTATATTTGATGCTACAACCCCGCAAACTACTGATTTAGCTATGAGGAGACTAGCTGATGAGACTATCAGAGTACAAGCATTAGCCTTGAGTTCTCTTGCTACTACAACCCTAAAATAGGGAACTAGACCAAATGCTATGCAACCTACGTTACCTGAATATCAAATTGGGTTCTTGTACTCTTCTATCATCATAGACCTGGAGGACGGATTCACAAACTTGATACCTTATGGGCTGGTCCTTACCATATTATTTATTGTCGGGGTATTGAATACTCCATTTCAGCTATTGATACTGGGGCTGTTATCAATAGAGTTCATAGTATGTTTCTTTGTAAGTATGTGCCCCCTAGGCAAGATCTTGAGGGAGGCATTGTTGGGGATTCAACTGCAATAACCAAAAATAATCAAGATTGAGATTTAGTGTCTTAGTCTAATGAGATTATAAAAACCATGTCAGAGATATATGATTCTTAGATAGATTAACAATCGACCCTTTGGAGTTATTGGCCTCCTCTGAAGGATGAGGCTAAGTAATCCAAAGGGGCTAAACATACCACAAGAAGGTCGATATTGATATAAGCACCTTATCAGATCTTATCATCACAAGTATATTAATAATAATTAGCAATATCAGTCATCTATTAGAAAAGATCTTACCTCAGTTGAAGCACAAAAAGCCTCACAAAGAACTACCAAATCTACCCCTATAAATATCTTTCATTTCTAACTAATAAAAGACCACTATTTTTATTTTGCGTAGCTCACTTTTGGTCTATTTATAACAAAGTTCTGTAATTCCTAAGGAATCTATTATTGCAACAGAACTAATAACTCATTGCGCTTGTTTCTATCTTTGTTAATCCATGAAACTAATAATTTCGTAGCCTTTGTAGCGCCTGAATATTGCAATTTCTATAGAAATTCCAATAAATGCTCTGTAGAAGTGATCAACAAAGGCGGCAACTAATTCCCCCTCAAGTAGACTTAGGCACATAAATGACTGTTTTTGCTTATACAATCATTGCATGGCTCCAAATTCCTCAATGAGCGCGTTTTTTACCTCTGTCTAAGTTTTAAGGATGACCATATAAGGTACCATCACCTCTTGAGCAGAGAGGCTGATGCTGGGAAGAATATGCTTTCTTTTTTGGTGATCAGTTGTTCCTTACATAATAGCCTCATAAAAAAAAGGAATGAGGCTATGCAACCCTCACCTAGTTAATTGGTCCCTCAGACGGGAGCTTTAAAATGATTGGAGCATCCCCATTAAAGGTTTGAGAAACCCATTGTTCAAGTGATGCAATTCAGGACAGTGCGCTGGATAGCATCTGTGTTAAAGCATCTAACTGGGGATCAGAAGCAGCGGGGAGGTTGTGTGGGTTAATTACCCCCACACCCTCCATTTTAGTGTTTTTGTGGGGTACTTTCCCCTGTAGTGAGCACCACTTGTTGGAATCAGGGCGGGATGTAAGCTTTTTAGTACTATATGGTCTCAACCCGAGGGGGATTCATCAATTTTTATTAAATTACGCCTGGACTTCTAAGAGCCTGAGGCGAGGGAAGGGGAGGGAGGAGGCATCGAGAAAGGGAGGGGGTTTGCGCGCCAGAGCCGTGCTGCAGTGACAACTGAGCGGGGGAGGGTTGGCGACATAGTGCAGACCTTCAGGGCCATCTCAAAGTGTACCTGAAAGTGGGTGATCATGTGTGGAAGGGTCCACACCTGCTGGTCAAAGGCAGCACGAAGGAAGGAGTTATGGATGGTCCAGATGGCTGTGGCATAGGCGAGGACATGGAGGGGTTGGTGGCAACCAGGCAACGTCTGCTCAAACATGAGGTCTTGCACAGGGTGTCCAGACCAGGGCTGAGCATAGAGGAGCGCGCGGGCCTTTGGCCAAAATGCGGCGACACCTGGACAGGTGAAAAAATGATTGAGGTGGGATTCAATAGGCTCCACACAGCGGGGACAGCTTCAGTGCTGGAAGGTAGGGCCAGTCCGGTCCCCTGTCCTGTATGAACAGTGGAGCACCCTCCATAAGGTGTTGGACACCTTTGCTGACAGGATGGGGTAATAGACGTCCTTCCACAATTCCTTAAGGTCAAATCTCACGGAGGGAGGAGCTCAAGGAGTCTTGGGCGGATGGGAGGACGATCTTGGGGGTTGAGGCGAGTTGTGACAACTTGTCCATTGTGCACAATTGCATGGCGACGGGGGCTGAGGCCAGGGCCTTCCCTTCTGTACGGGAAGGCATGGTGGATCCGCGCGCCTACTCGTTTCAGGACAAGGAGAGCCTGGTTCCAGTAGGGGGATGAGGATGGTTTCAGGCGATGGCCTGGGTGGTTTGTGAGCCACACCCCTAATGAGGTCAGAGATGATCTAGGAAGACCCAGAGCTGCTGACACTGACAGGCGGAGGGCGGGCGCCCATTGGGGCATGGGGGTCGCATCCCAGCAGACAATCGGCCATAGGAACTTCAGGAAGATTGTGGTGGTGTGGGATCGCGTGTCCAGAAGCCCTAGGCCCCCTTCATTGCAGGGTCAGGCAATGGTTGAGAGGGCCATTGGTGGATGGTTTGAGCCCCTTGATCCAACAGCGGAGGAGTACATTGAGCCGCGTATAAAAGGCATCTGTGAATGGGCAGACGTGCGCTAGGAATCAGACTTTGGAGAGGAGAAACACACTGGCCATCAGAGCTCGACCCTGAGGGGTGATGTGCCGCCAGTTCCATCTGGCAATCTTGGAGTTAACTGCTGCGAGGAGCAAGTCCTCATTGTCTTTTAGCGCAACTCCTTGTTGGTTGGTGAAAACGCCCGGGTGATGGAAGGTACCGCGCACTGGTTCAATACCAAATGGTGAGGGGAAGGTGGGGGAGCCAACCTGTACAACTGTGGTCTTGGAGGTGTTGACCATGGCGTTGGACGCCTTGGTGTACCTCTCAATGGTCACAGCAGCGAGAGCAACATCCCCAGGGCAGCCAAATGAAATGGAGGTGTCATCTGCAAATGCCATGGTGCGGGTGTGGGCTTTACCTGGGACCAGAATCCCTGTTAGCTTGTCCTGTAAGGAGGCCAAGAGGGGGTCGAGGGTGATTTTAAATAGGATAGGGCTCAGGGGGTCCCCTTGCCGGAGACCTTGTCCAACTGGTACTGCCACTGTAAAACCCATTGGCGCCAGGACTCTGGTGTGGAGCTGGTCATAGAGCGCTGATATCCAGCGCCTAGCTGCGGGGGGAGATGGAAGCGGGCCAGGGAAGCATCAATATACTTCCAGGCCACCCGATCATATGCTTTCTCCATATCCAGGAGAGCCACAAAGCCATTCACCTTACGAGAGTTAGCAGTCAAAGTCACGTGAAGGTCATTATAGTTGTCTTATAATGACCTCCCCAGAATAAAACCGTGCTGGGATGGGGAGAGGCGAGGTGACACCCATTTGGTGATGCGGTTGGCCAGAAGCTTCGTGAAGAGCTTGTGGTCTGTGTTGAACAACGCTATGGGGCGCCAGTTCGCCAGTTTCTCATGGTCTGACTTCTTGTGAATGAGGGTCGTGATTGAGCCTCTGGAGTCGGGGAGGACCTCGCCATTTACCAAGAGTGCAGCGAAGAGGTCGCGGAGGTTTCTGGCTATCACCGCAGGTTCCAGAAGGTACACCTCGAAGGGTATTCCATCTGGTCCTGGGGCTTTAAGCCGTGGGAATTTCAGAAGGGTTTTCATCACCTCCTGGATGGAAATAGGCGCCAGTAGAGCCTCATCAGCCCGTGG
Source organism: Massospora cicadina (assembly GCA_022478985.1). Taxonomy (NCBI): domain Eukaryota; kingdom Fungi; phylum Entomophthoromycota; class Entomophthoromycetes; order Entomophthorales; family Entomophthoraceae; genus Massospora; species Massospora cicadina. The sequence goes on from JAKSZP010007416.1 coordinate 9,792, forward strand.
GTCAATGGGCGGCTCTGGAGCCCACCACAGGAAGTCTTGGATGTCTGACGGGTCCACCTGGGTGGCATGGAAGAGGCTGGAGTAGAAGCGGTGTATTTCCTGCATGATTTCCTCCTTATCCGAAGTGGTTGTAGTGCCAATCTTCAGTGCAGTAATATCCTGCGCTGTTGACCGGGCTTTCTGTTTCTGAAAGAAGAAGCGGGTGGGGCGTTCCCATTGAGCATAGTAATGAGATGTTGTAAAGTTTGCTGCCCGTTCTTCCTGCAGTGTGAGCTCCAAGCGTAGTGCTTCCTGTGCCGCTTCCCAGTCTTCCAACCATCTGGGAGAGGGCAAAGGCTGGCAGTTTCGCTCCAGATGTCTGATTCTGGCTTCCGCCCTTTTGACTCTGGCGCGAGCTGCGGTCATCTGGGCTTTGGCACAGTTGTAAGCAACGTGGGTGATGCCCTCCTTGGTCACCGCCCATCTAGCCTTGTGGTCAAGCAGGTGGGGGGGAGGTGAGAGTCTCCCAGATGGTCATAGACAGCTTCTCCTTAGTGAAGGGGTTGTTGAGAAGAGCTTGGGAAACCCTAGGCCAGAACCTACGCGACGGTCTAAGTGTGGTGGTGAGGACAACGGTGAGTGACCTGTAATCACTCAGATGGTTGTCACGAGAGATGGGAGAGGAGACGCGGCCAATTAGCAAGGGGCCAATCAGTGCCATATCTATGCGTGACACTGACTGAAAAGCTCCTCCATCATACTGGATCCTAGTCATGCAACCTAGGCCAGATGCGGAGGGTGGAAGCGCATCTATAAAGCCACTCAGGCGAAGGAAATCCTGGAGGCGACTTGATCCAGGGCGTTCCTTTGCTGCAGGGGGGCAAGAGTCACGGACGCGACTTATGGTTGTGTTGAAATCTCCCAAGAGGACTGTATTCCATGGGAGATTGAGTTGGACGAGCTCTTCCAAGAGCCGGTTTTGCTCCTGATCTGCATTAGGCAGGTAGATGCTTGCGGCGAAGAAAGAGAAGTCATGAGTGGTGAGTTTGGCTAGTATGAGGCGGCCACCTAGATATTGTGAAAAAGAATGGGTTTTAACCCGGGGATTCAAAACAATAAGGGTGGCATGGTTTGTCCAGAAAGAGTTGCCTCCAAACTGTCTATTCCATGCAGATTGCTCGTGGGGGAGGATATGGGGCTACTAGACAACAGCGATGTCAATTTGTGCAGACCTGAAGTTGTGGAGGAGGCGGGCTCTCCGCTTAAAGTCCCGCAACCCATTCGCGTTGATGGATTGCAGGGCCAGGGTGCTGCCGTGGGGACTCATAGCTGTTCCCCTCCATGTCCTGGGGGGTTTCCAGCGCTTAAAACTGCTGCTGTGAGGTGGCTAGTTTTGAGTCCTTTAGCTTGACTGTTAGCTGCAATCCATGAGGAGCATCGAGGGTTCTGAGGGGAAGGAGAGGGTGGGGGGCGGAGGACCCAGTAAGCCAGCCTAGGATGCTGCCCCCGCTCCGTTGCAGGGGAAGGACCTGAGGGTGCTCAATGATGACCTCCGCAGTGTCCCCATTTGATGAGTCTGAGTCCAAATTCACTTCCTCCAACACTGCAAAGGAGCCGCGTGAAATGGACTGTGGGGTTGGGGTAGGACTCTTTGAGGTGGCACTTCTACCGCAGGCCGCGGGTTGCCAGTCTATGCTGGTGGGCATAGCTCCATTGGGAGCTGAGGGTTGATACGATAGGTCGCTGGTGGAGGTTGGTGGGGGTGCCGCGGAGCCCTGAGTGGGGGTGGCTGACGAGGGGCGCCCTGTGGGAGATGCCTTGCGCTTGGTGAGAGAGGGAGTTGACTCTGGGAGATTGGAGGGGGTGCCCACTGGAAGGGGGGCATGAGCGCGAAGGTATCCCGTACCAATAGTGGAAATAGCTGTTTCAACTGCTAGGCGTAAGGCCTCAGGGGACAGGTCTTGAGCGGGAACCCATTGTGTGGGTTGTGGAATTGCTGGTGCAGCTATGTGGGATTGTTTTTGGCCTGGTTTAGGCCCCTGGGTGGTGGCTAAGAGGGCTTGTTTTCGAGCTGTGCAGCCACTATACAGGTGTCCAAGAGCGTTACACCATGAACACCGGGGGCGCGCCTGATCAGGGTCGGTAAAAAAGATCTCAGGGCATGCCCCAACTACCGCTACATGAGGAATAACCTCAATGTTGCGGGATAAAGCGGGGGAGGGGATGAATGACGCCCTAGAAGTGCGAGCTCTTTGAGTGGGAGCATAGTAAGAGGGGACGCTAAAGTCCACTGAAAGAACAGACCCAAACTCCATTAAACCACGATGGAGCGCCAGTTTAAGAGACTCAGGATCAACAGTTGTTGGTAGGTTGAAAAAATTAACACATGAAATTTTCTCCAGGTGAGAGCATGTGTGGGAGATGCGAAGAGATCCACGCGGAATAATGACCTGGAGGATGGCAGCATGGTCAGCAAGGGCAGCTTCAGTGAAGCCCACATCGATGTAGTGGCCCTCCACTGATTCATGGATGGTAGTGTTAATTGGGAATGTATCCACAATCGCTGCAAAATATGAGAAGTAATCCTCCTTATAGAATCAAACAGGGTTATGCCCATAATAAAGGCGAATAGCGTGGGAGAGGATTGAGCGAGGTAGAGCTTTTTGCGCTCTAGTTTTGGCCCATTTCTTCTTAACATCAGCAATAAACGTTACTTTATGGGGATCAGCTTTGGGTAGCGTCGGTGACAGAGGTTTTTGCCACGCCCCAATGGCTCCTTTGGTACGTTTGTGTTTGCTTTGGGCTGCAATTGCAGGTTGAATGTGGGCTGGTGGTTTTGACAAGTTTGCAGAGTTCCCCTGTTGTTGGAATGTTCCAGCAGTTGCTGGCATCATATTGAATTGAGGGGCAGATTGTTGGGCCTCGATAAATTGGGGAGACCCATCCAGATTGGAATTAACTCCAGCCAATTGGGAGGAGGGCGATGTTTCATCATCATCCCAATCTATTTGGGTAAATTCAGCCCGAGTATTTGCTGTGATTTCGTGGGCAAAACTCACTGGCTGATTGGTGAATTGGTCATTTTCAGCATATGGAGATAAAGTGTTAACTTGAGAAGTGCCGATTACGGGGTTTAAATGGGACGGGTGAGATTGGAACTGGTGTGAAGTTCCAAAATCTGAACCATTCGAATCCCCATTGGGAAGATTAGATTGTCCCAATTTGGTGCTTAGTGAACCAGAATGTGTGGATAATACAACCTTACATCCGAGGGTTTGGGGGCCAGGTAGCTGGGTATCACCCCTCATGGGGGGAGCTAGAAACACAGTGTCAGCAATAATAGATGGGGCTGAATTAGCTGACACAATGGGGGAGATGAATTCCTGGATGGGCTGAGTTGCATCTAACTGAGCAGACGCCATTAAAACAGCGTGGGTGATGGCCTCCTTGGTTGGAGGGGGCCCAGCGGGTTGGTGGGAGGTAGCGCACGCAGAGCTGTTGGGCGTGCAGATTGCAGAAGTGCAATCAGGTGAACTGGCGCTAGTTTAAGTAGCTCAAGGTTGGGGGGTGGTTCCTGCTTTCACGGCCGCTGCTTGAGAGCGGGTGATTCTGGTTGACCCTGAGGTGGGTAACTGGGGGTTGCTTTGTTTGGGGTGGTGCTGGCTCGTTTGGCTGAGCCCGCGGGTTCTTTTGCGAGGTTTCCCGACATATTTGTTAATAGTTTTCGTCAATCTCTTTAGTGGAGCTAAATTTTGAGGCTAAATGATTTTTGAAAAGTGATGCTTAGCAGAAAGAGATTGGGGCGGGATGTAAGCTTGCTGGTGCTAATCTGCCCTAGTTTCAGCTCTAATGCAGGAGAAGTATTATCTTAACAGCCAAAGTAAAGATAAAAGGGGGCTTTTCACCACTAAATAAAATAATACCACTTATAAGCTTTAATAAAAGATTAGTTTTTTATCAGATATTTATTAAGTGGTGGTGAAGGATTAAAAGCAACCCCTATTCTGATCTCACTGGTTAGTATATAAGTTTGACTCAGGGCTTGAAGTGCGATAGGCATCAAAGTCATTATTAACTTTAAGCTTAAATAGGAAATATGGGCGTTTGACCTATTGGAGCTCTCAAATCTTGGCTCACTTTAACAGAATGGCCAATTGAGGGTCAAGAGTAGGTATGTGACATGTCCATAGGGCAAAGATTTTATAAATTTGAGCCAATCACATTGAGGGATAATAGTTTGCACCTTGTGAGACCCCCTCAAAGGCTATAAAAGAGGGTGTTTGCGGAGTGAGTGCTTGAATTATTTTAGAAGTGGGCCGAGGAGGAACCTCTGATGGACTCCCCTGATTTTGGTGCATATTCAATTCAATTCACTTACCCAAACTTATACTATTTTCCAAAGACATAATAGTAAAAGTGTTACCCCAACATGATGGGTTCCACTGGGATTTAATCAGGGTCTTTTGACCAATTTTAACTGTATTAAAAGTCAAAACACTATCACTATCAGCTTTGACAGGTAATTGTCTGACAAGCACCAAATTAGAGCTGGTTTGAGGTGGACTCTCCTTTCATTGAGATTATTGGCACCCAAAACATTCTTTTGCTTTAAGCAGAAAGGCAATTGTCCAACAACTATTTCTCAACTACCCTGGAGTGAAGTAAATATCACTCCTTATTGTAAGAGGATACCTGAACGGGGTTGAAAACACATAAATAAAACTTTACTGGTAGTTGTCTCCATTCAACCATCATCTTCTTTATTCTTACAACTCAGTCACAGAACCTGTGTAGTAAACTTTCCAGAAATGGAACATTCGTGCTCACTACAGGGTTAGTTGACTCTTTTAAACCAATTAAGGAGCCAGAACTATGAATAACATATCATCCATACAGAGCAAAATCCATAAGCAGTGAAAAGAGATAGAAACTGTAAACCAGAATATCCTAATATTGGCAGCACATGACATTATGACGATATAAGAAGAATGGGTTGTGAAGATGGGATAGAATTTTATTTAGTTTCCAAGACCAACAATGAGCTAAAAGGAAAATTTCTTAATCTAGAGACAAAGTATAATATTGTTACAAGGTATCTCTTAATGCTAAACTTTGTCTATGAAGAAGATGAGAAAATTGCCAACTAAGAAAGAATTAAGCTCAAATTCCAAAATTACTAAAGGGCGTAGAGAATCAAAAACACAATAGCTCTCAATTGGAGACAGTGTTATGCAATAAGGACTTGTTTTTATTTAAAAATAAATATAAATGTGGGAAGTGTTCCGCTCATAAGAACATGACTGGCATTTTTGGCGCCATCTTAGTGAAGACCCCCAACAACACTCCCATATCTAGGGCATGAGCAATCCAATAGAAAACTGAACTGTAGGCACGCATGTATGAGCACCTATATAAACAACTGTAGACTGCAAGGCGACACTCTGCTTTTATGGGGTAGCTCATGAGAGTTTCTAAAGGGTTATGAGATAATAACAATAGAGAGAAAATATGTCAAGTATTCTCATATGATTTATGCTGGTAATGACGGTAAGTTGTATAGGAGATCTCGTCATAATTTTCTTCAATTGGGATTATAAGATGGTCTTTTTCAGAGACATAATTTTTAGCAGCACAATAATCATTAATTCATATTGGATAATAAAGATAATTTCTTTTACAGAAATTCTAATAACTTAAAAACTATTAACCCAACAGCCTATCACCAGCATGGTACTGGGTACTATGTTATGATAAGGAGAGGAATTAAAAAGCCACGATTATTGGTTTCAAAGGCCAATTTACAATTTAATAATGATAGGAATATTTGCCTCAATAAATTCTCCACATACACTTTATCTGCTGAGATCCCCATGCAATTCTCAAGTAGTTTTGGTAAGTTCTTATGTCAAAATTTGCTTTGAAATCTTATTATTTGGTGATGGGCTTTATCCCCATTTACAAACTATTCTCTTAAACTTTTTACCAATTTTAATTCACTATACAAATTTTTCACCCAATGTTATCCCAAGTGTCAAATTGTTCCATTTCTGGTGACTTCTGGTTGAAACACCTGTTATTAATGGTTAGTATTGACTGTTGTGTTGACTTTCTAAACTATCCTATTTTTTCACAGAGTTGTCTAATCGCCTTTATATAATACTTTACACATTCAGAAACTATATTGGGTTTGGGCTAGTGAGTAGGCTGAGGAAAGGAACATTGGAATCAGGATAGAGCAGCAGCTACCCATATCTCATCTAGGGTATGCCCTAGGTTAGTAATCTGGGTAAGAGGCAGGGCCCTAGGGTCTAAGATCTCATTTAGTCCTGAAAGGGTTCATGACCAAGTTCAGCTTAGTAGTGGGAGCCAAGGCATTACATTACACTTTCTTAAAAGCACAGGATATACCCCTCCATCAGAGGCCTTCATCAGAGCGTGACTTTTGAGGGTAGTTGACAACTTGATTTTGCAATGTCTGATGTCTTGGTTGGAAGTGTTATAGTTCCTTAAGGATACCCTTGTGACCCTCCGCAATCAACTCCTGACAGTTTATACAATTATTGAAAGATACCCAACTGTCTTCATAAGATGAGTACCCTTCCACAGTACTAAAGATTGCAAACTGCGTTTGATATTCAGGAGTTCAATATCTCTCCACATCAAATTTGGTGATCCCTCCGCCATGATGGGGTCTACCTCAGCAGGCTTCTGTCTCTTAAAGAGTGATAAGGAATAAGTAAAAAAAAGAAATTGTAAATTTTCCAGTGTGTTGGAAAAACCAAGTGGTACGGTTCAATATCCAAAACTTGGCTAATAGGAAAAATTCATCTCATTTACAATCCTGTTTCTATAAAAGTACTTTGAGAGGCAAGTTATTGGTGTCCATCATTACCAAATTGCTTACCTGATAGTTAGGAGCTTCCAAGTTTTTCTGACTGCAACCTTATTGGCATCAATATTGATTTGATAAATTAGTATTGTACTTTATAAACTTTATTACATGTGTAACAAAGCTATCTGATGCTTAAATATTGCTGTGTGCATGAGGGACAATAGTAAAAGCAGGGTTATGCTTTAAAATAGCATACATAGGTTGCACTCCGGTGATGATTGAAGGTAGTTAATATAATATCTAAGGCAGAGGACGGTAGGCTGCCATATATTCTGAGACGCAGCCTCATAGCATCAAAAGATGTTGCTCAAAAGTCTTATTGGTACGTTCTGTTTGGTCATAATACTGTGGATGGTAGGCTGATGATCTGCAAAGCTTGATATTTAGCATATCACATAGGGAGTACCAAATCTTGAATTGAACTGAGGCCTTCTATCACTAATTAATTACCAAGGCACCCCAAACAGGGCAGGCACATGTGCCACAAACAACCACGCTGCATCTTCAGTTGTGGCTGTTGTCAGACAAGTGATGAAGATGGCATACGTTGAAGAAATATACCATACATAATCGTGTTGTACCCACATTAGATTAAAAAGCTACAGTGATGTCCACAGAATTTGAAATCCATGGAAATATCTTTTATTGGAGGAGGTAGAGGTCTTTCTGACCAGTCATATATTACCTAGAATTACTTGGATTAAACATTGTTCAATACAGGCGGTACATCATTTGTGAGTTCATTTTAATAAAACCACGTTTGATTAAGTTCATGCACATTTTTACACCAGAAAGACCCATGGTAGGGGGATCATGATTTTTCTTTATGATGTGGTAATGAAGAATAGAGGGAACTGATACCTTTATCATTAAAGAACATTACCCTATTCTTTTGGAAATACCATCCAGAAGGGGCTTTTTAAGCATCAATTTATAATCAGGAGGTTGCAAACTTCAGGGTCTGAATACTAGGAAGCCAACTATCATCAAGAAGAGAACCTTCTTCTATGTGGATAAGGGACTTGTTTGGAATAACTAACTTCATTTTATGGCTGAGAAGAGGTGAAATGAAAAATGGGGCTTTGTATAGTGCGGGACTTGGCTTTAGGCTTTGATGTGGTAAACCAACTGAGGCAATAGCTAGGAGAGGAGCGGACATTATCTGTTCATGGAGTGTTAGGCTTACCCTAATATTGGTGATGCCTTAATCTGGGTTTCCCTTTTTATATTAATTATTTACAACAAATCTACTATATATTAATATTATATTAATATTGGCATATTGCTAAACATGATTTATCTAGGGTATACTATTGAGCATCTGAGACCTAGAGATATTTATCAAAAATGACAGAGTTGCATTAAATGAGTCAAATTGCAAATTCATATAATAAATTTTCTTATAATCTACCTTCTTATGATCCATCTGATAGGATTAAGTATCTATTGCATTATAATTAGAATACCCCCTTATTATCACATGAGATATTTGATCTTCACTTTATACTAATGTTGAACTTCCCTATTGATCTAATTAGTATCTAACCATTTCTTTAGATAAATCTATATCCCTGATTGATATATTACTCTAAAATTAATTTATATTTTAAATAAAGAATATCTTTTACTAGCTTTTATTACTTAATGATAAAAAATGTGACTCTGTCATTTTAAAATGCTGCCAAATTTCCTGACTTCAGTACCATGCAAACAAATGCCTATTTGGAAATCTGATTGTGGGGAATTACTGTGACTAAGTCAGAGTCTGTATTCAATGAGGGCCATCAAGGCAAATGACAGGATGTCTGGTAAAACATGATTAGCCTTTTTGACAAACTAATTTGAAGTTAAAGCATAAAAGATTGTGGTGAGTCCTTGTCTGCCTGTGTGCAGATATGGGGTTCACAATAAGAAGTAAGTGACTTGTGATCAGTATGCAAAAACACAGCATTATTGTCACCCTTTAAAAGGTGCCTCCAGTGCACCAATGACCAAGAGATAGCAGCCAACTCTTTTTTATAGAGGAAAAGCGCTCAGTTACATTAAAACTTATAGAAAAGAAAGTCAAATGATGTTCTTTACTCTCATGTTTCTTAAAAGAACAGCACTAACTGCTGTGCCTGAAGCATCACAAGCCACAATAAAATTCTTGTCTCTGTTTTCATGAAATAAAAAGGTGATTTGTAGTGATAAAATTTATTGCATCAATGCCTGTTGCGCTGTAGGTTTCAATAAAAAACATTCTTACCAGAGAGGGGGTGTATGGGATGCAAGCTCAAAAATGGAAAAAAAAACTTTTCAAAAAGTTAACAGGTACAAGAAAGCTGTTAACAGGCATATGCTTCTTCATTACCAGAGTAGGCCAAAAACAAATGCCACCCATCTTGAAAGGCGCAATAGTATGATCATCCTTCGATACCAGATTCCTAAGGAACTGCACTTCATCCTTGTAAAACTCACATTTAGATGGTTTTACAAGTAACCCAGCTGTTGGACTTCCATTATTAAGCTTAATGGTGCTATGCCCAAAATCCTGACAGTCAATACATGTAACCATATATTATGCAGGATAAGTATATTCATAATTTAAGGGTGCCAAGTCACCGTTTATTTCCTGCCAGCTAGAGTATAAATCCTATGGTTGTACACTGAAATGGAATTATTGAAGTCAAGTACCAAAACGAGATATAGAGATAAAGATGTTACTTTATTATAGTATAGAATACGGGTTTTTATATGTCACATTTAACTTTATAAACCCAAAAGGAAAAGAAAAAAATGGAGGGGAAAATCTGGAAGGGAGGCTATTGGTCAGCTATTGCATTCTGGATGGTATAATACCAAAGTAGCATATTTTTGATAGGGTAAAAATAATTGTTGGCTATACCAAGTCAGATGAAAATTAATTCACTTAGGTTAATTATTAAGCAGATACTTGATTCTTAACCTTTTTTAGTTATTTAAATTTACTGCCTCAAGTGCCATCTTATGTATTAGTAGCCTGACCTTTTAAAGATCCTTCATTTTAATTAGGCAGGATTTGATTTTAGGGTATCATAGGCTAATTTGGTCCAACGGAACTTTCTTATATTAGTGAGTTGTATTTACTAATGTTTAATCTGGGTGTTTTATTGAGGTGAATTTAACTCCTCTTTTCAGGTCTAGGCGTCATTTCAGTTAAAGTAGTCAAAGGGTCGATATTCATATCTTCATGTCCAGTATCAGGATATCTGACATCACCTCTTCAAGAATAATGACAGGTAGTACTGACATAAGAATCAGCTATGTACACATTTGATAGTTACTCCAGTTTCTAGAGACTTGATTATAGTATTCGTCTCTGCTTTGTAAGTTATAAAATTTTGCTTATCCCAAATAGTATCTAATTTTCCTCTTTGGGGTGCTATACAATTGTGATAGCACAGGACTAACTCCAAATTCTTAAAAGGCGGGCAGAGGTTGGAGAGAGGCATTATTCTGCTTGACCTTCTCTCATAACAGTCATGGCTAAATTTGTAATTGGCTCTGATTGAAGTGAACAATCTTCTAAGGTAGTCTTCTTAGCGCTTTCTTAGGCTCTTTGGTGTCCTTACTGTAAACTTGACGAGATAATTTGGCTCTAATCCAGTTTTCTACTGTATAAGGCCTTGAAGAGAGACATTTTAATACAGCACAAATTTATCCTGTAAGCCATCAACTCGCTGGGGAGATAATTCTCCCAGTGTAATTGATCAGATGTGGACATCTTGCGTAATATTGAAACCAATGTTACATTCACTCTTTATACATTCACATCACTTGATGGGTTGTAGGGCGCTGGAAATTGTTATTGAGACCGCATACTCATAGCTAGGATTCTCAACTCTTATAGTAAATTTTCTTCCCACTATCGCATAGCAGTACCTTTCAGGTAGCTGTGTCCACTAAATATATTGGTATAAAAAATTAGCAGTAGTTTTGGCGATCTGCGTGGGAATGGCGATTGCTTTGACTCACTTTGTGAAACAAATAATTCCTACAATGATGTATTGACCCCCTGTGGGTTCAGGTAATGGACCTATGACGTCTAATCTGATGTAAGAAACAGATCCTTTGGAGTCATGGGCTGTTACTTGTACTTGGCTCTATGTGCCGTCTGCCTTTTAAAAGTGATGTAAGCGTTTAAGACTTCCACTAAAGAGTCCAGTATTCATTCCCAATAATAGCAATCTTTGATCCATTCATAAGGTTTTTGTCTCCTCCATGTCTTAAGGTATTGTGGGCTTCCATTATAACTGATACTCTTTACAAAGGTCACATGGAAGGTGGCCAGTTGATTCCACATTATTTGTAAAGTAATCATTCAAGAACCTTTATATTTTAAGCGTGTCATCCAAATATCTTCTGTACTGGTTCATCTTCGTCATCCTAAGAGTTTGGCTACATGATAAGGTCGTGAAAACATTTAACTTCGCTATTTTATAGATGAAGCAGACAATAATTTGAGTCCATACACGTTCATGTGCTTCTTTCCAGCTTGGTGGGCAATATACATGTCATAGTGCTGAAGTTTGTGAGCCCAGCGGGCTAGTCTTCCTGTCAGAGCTTTCATGTTTTGCAGCCACCTTAATGAAGCATGGTCTTTAACATCTTTAAATTTCATAACATACTAGAAGGACTGGAGATGTTTCACCATCAGCAGAAAAGCTAAGCACTCTTTTTCCGTGACGCTATTATTTTGCTCATCTTTATATATAAAATTCTGTAATAAGCCACCATGTGTTCAATGCCTCTATCATCCAAAAGAGGATGGTGTTAGATTTTAGGATAGGATTAAGCTCGCTGGTAAGTAAAGACTAAACTTCAACAAATATGGTGTTAAAAAAGCTTAAAGCTAAAATATATAGACGCTAAAAACTAAATATGAGATAAGTTTTTATAGTTTACTTAATTGCCATAGGGTAAGAAAAAATGAACCCTCTCAATATCTGACTGGGCAGTATTTAAAAGTATTGAGGGTTGAGAAAAAATCAATGGTAAGTTTGGAATGGCTTAATAAGGTCTGATTAAGGAATATGTAAATTCAGCTATTCAAGCTTGGAAACCTACTTCACTTTGGCTGAACGACGGATGGAGAATTAATTTTTGGCAAGATGTACCCATGGGGTAACGATTTAATAGATTTTAGCCTATTCCCATTAGCTAAAATTATTGCACCTTGGGGGACCTCCAACAAACCTATAAAAGGTGTGGTCCCAACTTAGGTTCTTGAAAGGAACAGGACGTGGCTGAGGGTGAAACCTACAATGGACTCTCCAGGTTCCCTCGCATGGTCAGGGCACTTTGACTGCTCAACTTCATGCTAATTGCCCGCTTAGTATTCATATCTGTGTTGCCTCAATTTGCGGGGTACCAATGAGAATCAGCCAAGGTCTTTTGGACGATAGAAATCATTTGTATAATTTAAATCACCCTTATTATTGGAAACTTGTAAATGTCCAACATTTCCCCATTTTGGTCAATTTTAACCCAAAATTTTTTTCTTGGAGCTGAGAGGGCAAATGTCTGACAGATGGCATACAGCTAATTAAGAGTCGTCTTAAACAGAATGAAGGGCTTTCCATAATCAGGATCTCATAGAATTTATTTTTTATTAAACAAACTCTCCATTGGCCCAAAATGCAGATAATTTCTCTACTACCAACAAAAAAGGGTATTTTGGCAAACAAATGAGCAAGAGGCTTGGCGAGTTGAGCAAAACTAAGGATATACCGATGGTAATATCCCATAATTTTAAGAACTTTGTATGGCATGGAAACTCTTTAGCTCAGGCATCTTGGAGATTGCTTCAATCTTATTATACAAGTGTTAAATTCCTTCCCAAAATATGACATGTCCTAAATTTTCTTGTTCCTGCTGGAAGAAGGTAAATTTTGCAGGTTTTAATCTGATGTGGTCCTCTCTAAGCTGTTGGAAAAGTGACTTGAGGTTGTCTAGATGATCAGTAGAGGTTTTGAAGAATACTGTTGTGTCATCCAGGTACACGATTACAAAGCTGAGTTTAAAATCTTGCATGATTTGATCCATCGCCCGTTGGAACAAGGTGGGAGCGTTACTTAATCCCTGAGAGAGCTGGAAAAATGTAATAAAATTTTCAGTTCATATCAACGCGCATTTATCATTGTCTTCAGGCGAGAGACCCGTCTTCCAACAACTGCTGGTGAGATCCATCGCAGAGAAGAAACTTTTGGCCAGAGAGTCAGGCCAGAGCATCATCAATTTGTAGAATTGGATAGTTGCCTTTATAATTGGGCTGCTTAGCTTCTGATAGCCCATCACTATTCTGTGACCACCATTCTTTTTCTTTATAAGTAACAGTGGGGACGACCATGGACTCTGAGAGGGCACAATTAAGCCAGCAACCAATAATTTCTTAATCATGGTATTCATGTATTGCTCCTCTACCTTCAAATTCCTATATGGCTTTAATTAGATAGGGGGTGATTCTCCTATGTTAACTCTGTGTCCATTTCATATGACCATAGTTAACATCTGACTTGGAGAAATCATCTTGATAATCTTCAATTAGCTGATGCACATTTTCAAGTTCCTCAGGCTTTAACTTATCAGATATTTGGACTTGAGGGATAGTGCAAATAAAATTGTCAGTGGGTAGCCAAGATTAAGATGTTTACCAATAATATGTACCTAGTCAATTACATCAATGAAACAGACCTTTCCTATTTTTTTATGTTTTTTAACAGGATATCTTTGTTGGTTAGATTACCAAGTAGTACCTCAATATGCCGCTGATAGTCTAGATAAAGACCCCTATCTAGTCTTGGTTTAAACCTACTTACTCCATTAACACTAGTAATATATAGCAAGCAGTTTTGGGTCTACTTAGCGTTATGTTGGTAGAAACCACTCTGTTCACCTGTTTTAATTTTATCTCCATAGTGGCATAGAGGGTATAAACTCTGCTGCATCTACTGAGTTGGGTAGCTTTTTTGTCTTTTCCAAAGATAAAATATCACAAAGAGAAAGCGAAACCAGGGTACTCTACTAGACAAGAGTAATTCTTCTTGGTGGAGACTTTATTATCCAGTACAAGGGGACTTCATAGTTTTGGAGTGATAGATATCCTTCTTTCCAGTTGATGACTCTTTCATATTTGATCATGAACCATGTCCTAATGAGTATATCATATTAACTTTTTTCTAGTGTAACTGTAGGTCTAAAAATACTAATTTGCCAACTTGGATTAGCAGAGAGGAATATGCACCTATTGACTTAGTGTTGTTTTGACTGGAAGTATTTCCTTGAGTGTATTCAAGTTTAGGGATGAGATCGATCTTCTTGATTTGTCAGGATGAAACAACGCTGATGGGTTATCACATATCTAAGATAGCCATGACTTGGGCTTTTTATACCATTTTCCCTTTGATGATGGTTCTTCCAAATTTTAGTGGAAGGGATAACACTTCTTTTAGATGGAACGTTGCATTGAACTTTTGGGCAGTCTCAGGATACTTTTTTTGTTTTCTAGGAGACTGTGAACGCTCAAGATGGTTTGGATCAACATGGCAAGGTACTGATCAGCTTTTCTAGATGTATCAATTATCCTGGGACCCAATAACCTGACTAAGTGAGTGCTTTCAGGAATTGGGCGTCGTCAATATTTTTGGCATTTAAATAATCCCAGGTGACAAGCTCAGAGGGTGAACCTAGAATATAATAATCTGTGTCATCGTAACCCCTTTAAAGACTTCACCAGATTATTTTTAATGCATGTAAGATGAGCGATCAGAAATGTTTCACTTTCAGATACTAAAGGTCAGTTAGCTTTAGCTGCACCTGACTTTAAGCTAACCTTCCTTTTCCCTAATCAGCAAGGCATGATACTTCTTAAAACAAATATCCTCAGTAAACTGTTACTCTTATAATAGTTTCTTCTTGGCTTCTACTGCTTTTTAGGCTTTTATTTCTCTATGGTACACACTTTGAGTTTCATGGAGGCCTTTCAGGAGGTCTCTGGCTTATATATATTAAATACATAGAGTAGGGCTTCATTAATGATTAAAAAATAATTGAAGCTTTGTTTGAAAGATGTGAAGTGAATGTATATCTCAGAATTACTATGTAAACTAGCAATGACAGTATGTAAGGAGAGTGTCTATAACTCTCCTGTTCTCAGAGTGGTAGTGCTTGGTGCACAGGGCCAACTCCAGGGAAATATCCGTTAGTACAAAAGGTACTAGAGCCCAGCAGAGGTGCTGGAGCAATAGTAACTTAAGTAAAGTAGTGCAATAAATAACCAACCAAAAGCGATATGGTGCACAAAGAGAAAAGGGGTAAACGTCCCAGGTTGGAGGGAACCTGGGCGAACCAATGGTGCACTAGGGGATAATCTCATCATATTTAAAATAAAATAGTTAATGTAGTGTGAGACCTCCTCAAAGAGGTCCACACTGTCATGGAAACAGCAGAAGAAGTTTAGACTGGCCTGCCAGTCAGGATGCGTGAGCATCCAGAAAGCAATCCAGAATGCCAGAGGCATTGCCAACCGTACAACTTGATATGGAGCTGAGAAATATGATACCACATAATGATGACGAAATGACAAGGTTAAAAGGATACTGACGGCAAACCACACTGAGTATACTCCAGACCCAGGGGTTCTAGTAACAGGGGGGAGAACTACTGTAATAGTCTCCACAAGATTCTTGGTTGTTAAGGCCATTTCGTCAGGGGTGGTAGAGAGGCGGATTTTCTCTTGTAGTTGGTGAACATAGGGCCATAAAATCCCTGTATGTTGCTGCCGGAAGGTCATGAGGACAGGATTTTAGAGCCAAAAATATCGAACTCATTGAAACCAATTAGTAATGGAGAGAACCATGGTAACCATAAGGATTGGTAAGGCCCACCCAGAGTGTGGAGTGGCGGACCACCAGGAGAATGCCATCTGGGATGTGGTTGGAAAGGAAATAATAAAAATTTGGGGTTCTTAATAAATTTTTATTTGGGAAAGAAAGTAAGAAAATTGACCAACAATTTTCTCAGTGCCATACAACTGATTAAATAGTGGGTGATTGGGTAGTAACAAGGCGCGGACAGGATCCACAAATTTGACCTAACCGCGAATTAGTTCAAAGTGGGTGGGTTCATTCTCTGGAAACTGACATCGCAAAATTCAGCGGCGGGATGAGTCTCTGTCAGTTCTTACTCAAACGTCTGGACCAAGGCTCAACTACATTTCTGGCAGTTAGCATGACAGCGTTTAGCCCGACAAGTGATAAGAATCCCCTCAAGGCCATCCCATATAGGGACGGGACCATTTGGTTAGGAACAGGTTTGGGGCAGCCAACCTGCCCATGCTCAGTCATTTAACTGTTTGTTCAGTTGACAGTAGCATATCAGGTACAATGCCCAAATTACTATTCAAGGGCTTCAAACCCTCGTCAATAGCGCCCATTTTTTTTCAACTGGTCTGAAGATTGAATTGTAACCGTTGGGTGATCTGGCCAATATCTCATTCTTCATGATTTTACAACCATTTTATTCTGGCTATCAGCCAGATTGCCACCCAAATTAGATCTGGCCGATTTCAGTTTGATAATCTCAGTACAGATTTCACTAATTCCCCGCAACAGTTCTGCCAAGGTGAGTGAGGGAATTGGAGGTGGGACCTGAAGAGGACGGGCTGTCACCCATCGCTCATCAACTACATGAGCGAGATCACCCTGGGTGATGAGGGGTACTGCCATACTCTTTGGTGTCTTT
>JAKSZP010007417.1:0-26360 GCA_022478985.1 Massospora cicadina
CCTCCATCATATGGATCTCGCCATTGCAGAGTTTATAATTGTTAGATTTGGTACTAAAGATGTTGCTGAACTCATCCAACAGCTCATCGATCTCCTTCTTCTGTTCAGGGGACACATTTCCAAACAAAAGCTCATCAAAATCCCCTACGACATGTACTGATTCAATTTTATGGAAACCAATCAATCAGGTCAGTTCAACGACTTGTCCTTTTTTGGCTTTGATAGGTTGAGTTATGATTTTTTTAAGACAATGGTCAACTCTCATTAATAGATTGTGTCATAGATTCCTGGTAAAACTCTAGGCTCTTGCACATTGATTTCATTGTTACTTTAAAATTCCAAAATTGTATCTGGCGTAATCTTCAATCTAATTGATAGTGTCATCTGGTGTTGATTCCTAGTTGGATCCACATAGTCTCGCTAGCGCTCAGAAGAAGCCCTTCATCCACAATAACAGTGGATGTAACTGCTTCACATCCTTGTTGGTAAGGGTGTAGTGGATGGGGTAAATCAATTGGTCCATTTCCATTATGAGCATCCATTGCTTCCACAGTTTGACATCCTTGTCTATAGATACCAGAAGTTGGTAACTTAAGTTGCTCACAGTGCTGGTTGTGAAGTCAATTTTTGCTTCAAACTCCAGAAAGAACTTTGCCCCGATCAAGAAGTTGTATTGGTTGTTATCTAAAATCACTATTAGTGCCATTAGGACCATACACCCAAATTGTAAGGGTAGCACTGATTAGGCTCTTAGAGCCCCGGTAATGTCTGGTCTAGTGGTGTGGTACTTCACGTTATAGTTGATATCAGGCATGAACTTCAGCTTCTTCATGAACTTAGAATTTATGATGTTAACTGAAGCCCCAGTGTCCAGTACAGCTAAGACGCACACTTTCTTGATAATCACTTCCACTTGTGTCACACTCTTGCCATAAGGGTTTCCAGTGGTCAGTACATCAGTAGCAGATACTTAAACTGTCTAAGAGCGGTAGCACTCGCTTTAGCTTTAGAAGTATTCTATATGGTTCCATATACTTTAAGGTGTCCATTACCAGCTGCTCTCCTTCTTAAACTGAATAATGGTCTGAGTAGGGTGGTTCACTTGTGTCAGATATTTTTTGCTTAATTTAGATCTTTCAATGCTGTGTACTTTTAACCTAGAAGGCAAAGTCACTGCGCTAGGTGCCCCTAACAAGTGATATCCTTTACTTGCTAAATTATGATCCAAATAATCGTCTTCTCCCTCAGTGTGGAGATCCTCCTAGTTTATAGTGTTGGGGGTATCCCTTTTAGGGGTGCTTTTATTCATGTTGTTTAACTAACAAAATTAGTAAAAGTGCCCAGATCGACTTCAATTATCCAGGTTAATTCTTGAAAAAGCAAGCGCTCTGGTAGGTTAAAACTCTTATCATATGGTATGTTACCCTTGTCATTGGCTATGTAGACAGCTTTATTTACTTGTCAAAGGATGTTCCCGTAGCCTTGTATCATTAATATATGTCCCTTTTACATTAAGTAAGCTTCTTTGAGAGCCTCTAAGGACATTGTGCTCTTTTTAGTGTCATATCTAAAAGGCGTGATGTATATTCAAAAACCCTAGCAGAACTGTTCTTGCAGTATGTGAATACATTGTTCCTTTAGTCTAAAATTGTTGAACCTTAAGGTAGTAGCAAGGGATGTAGTTCACTACCAGCTCATACCTACCCATTTAAAAGTAATAATTCTTGCTTTATGTTTTGGACGTTTTTTTCACTATCAAACTCTTAAAGTAGTAAGCTTTTTTACTTCAGTCCAGGATAGTACATGTCATAGGCTCGCGCTAAAAAACTCTTGAGCCTTGCAACTCATACACCCTTGCACTTAGTGAGCTTTTTAATGATTGATAGTACCATCTATGATGTTCGTGCACATCTGGATGAAACCAGCAATTGTAAAATCCAGGAGGAAACATAGTTTTTTGTAAGGTTTGATATTAGGACCTTTGTCAGGATTTAACCAAATTCACGTATCTCCAAAAATTACATTCCATCACTTTCACTGGCATCATCAGAAGTAGAGAGCAATATATCTCAATCTATCAAAGTTAATGATCAATCTCATCATGATCAGCTGATTGAAGGTTCAATCACACAGAGATTAATTCACTCTAATAGATTATGAGCCGTTATAAAGCCTATAAATATCTCCTCTTTCAATAATAAAATTTGGGTCAAATTATAGCCTGTATTTTCGCTTAAATTTAACACCTTTTTGGAGAATCCGCTCAGTGTACCTTAGAGAGAATACCTGCCCCATTGGAAGTGTAATTCAAAACTTCCAGACTGGTGCTCACTAAAGGGGCACTCTGAGTTATGCACCAGAGAATACGTCAATCACTACCATGGATTCTCATTTTTCGCCTGAAGAAGCTCATGACCATGAGCAAGGCCGCATATTATGATGAGTTCATTTATCTGAAACCCAAATCCCTAGGTTACTGTTCACGTTAGAATTTCATGCCAACTTGGAATTTTATGGTCCTAGCTTAAGCTTTACCTCAGATTTTCAAATACCACCTGAGGTTTTACGAAATATTATTTATCAACTGCTTGAAGGTGCTTTAATTCCTGGAATCTGTGCTACCCAACCTCAATCTAATGCCATACCCTCTATTTTACGGGAAGTATTGCAATCCAAAATTCCAGGAATTGGCCCCAAACAATACTTGCACCAGCTCGTTCACCCCACCTTATACCATTTATTACCCATAGTGGGAACGCACCATCAAGGGATGCTCAATTTACTAGAAGGACTTCAATCCTTGAATAATCATGTTTCCAAATTTTTCAAGTCTGCCTCCAAATTTAGCTGAGATAATCATGAGGCCATTATTATTAACTAGACCCTTCTCAAAGAAATTCATCAACAGCTTATTCAGCTCAATATTGGGATGTCTGGGTTTGTTGATGATCAGTTCGCAAATTAAGTTTAGGAGATTCAGGTAGAATGGCCAGAGGGTCTTTCCCAACTCTCTGAGCATAATCAATCAATGGAGGCGGAAGTTAAAACCCATCTCATTCAATTGGAACAGCTGTACTCAGGGATTCAATTCTGGGTCAATGAGGTAGAGAAAGCCTCAGGATCTATGGGTCCCCCAGGGGTTGAAGGACCTCATGGACCACCTGGGGGTGTAGGACCACGTGGACCACCCGGTGCTGATGGACCTTGAGGACCTTCCAGGAATGTAGGGCCTTGGGGACTGCCAGGCGTGGAAGGACCTCAGAGGCCTCTGGGTGCTGATGGGCATTTTGGATCCCTTCAATAAATTGATTCCTCACTTAAGTATGATGGATCGCTTACAAGAACAATTCTATACGTTGGCCAAGGTATGTAAATTAACCCCTAATGGGGTACCAATTGATCCCTTCTTGTCACTACAGTCTTTATCTGATGAGTTGGTCAATTTGTGTAAATGGGCAAAGGACACCAATATCCTGCTCCATGCTTGTGAATCTAAAGGAGAAATGCTCCAAGTGAAGATTGAGACGCTGGAACTCGAGTATATTGCCCAACAGGAACAGATATTTGAGCTATCTCACCGATTAGATGATAAAGTGAAGCTTGCTGAGCTGAACTGTTGAATTAGTGGAATTTGTACTGAAGCTGCTGGTCCTTATCCTCAATTTTCTTCTCAAGCGTCGGACTCCAATTTGTATGTTTCCACTCAATCTGAATCACCTGGAGTACATGTTTTGACCTCTAATGCCCCATGAGTTTATAACCGGTATTCAAAGACAAGTACTCCCTGGGGGAATGCAGCATTATCTCCTTTCTCTATCTTTATGAACAGGCGGTAAGTGAGGCTATAGATCACTAAAAAATGAATTATTTGCCAAACTGCATTACTTGGTTGGCTCAAGATATCATGGTACCTCACTTGATTACTTGTTCTACTTGGTCTCAGGTGAAGGAAGCGCTAATCAAAGACTTTGGGAGTGAGCAAACTTTTTTACTCCCAAAAACAGGATTTTATGGATGTACAGCCCCATTAAAACAAAATTCATCAAAGACTTTGCTAATCAGTTCTATTGGGAAGTTCAGACTCTAGTGGCTTGTGGTTAATTAAATTTGGATGATGTGATTACAGCAAATATGTCAGATTTTCTTTTCTAGAACGCAAATGCAAGTTTATAAATTAGTGTAGACAAAATTTTCCAAAGTATTTTGGACATTAATGAGGCCTTATTGGAATTGCCTCCTTAATTTCCGAAAAACCTTGAGGTTATGAGTCTTCTAGACCTATTCGACCCAAAGTCTATGCTATGCGTGGGAATATTAAGGCGATCAAGTGTAACTACTATCATTGATATTTTTTATACTTAGGATCATTGTTCCAAAAAGGAAGCAGATGAGAAGAAGAAAAAAGATAAGCCCAATAAGATTCTCCACCTTGATAATGATATGTGTGCTTAGCAAGAACATCTAAGCCAAATTGATATAATAAAGATGAACATTCTTCTTATTCTTTGCCCTCCTTGTTGGCTTTATCCTCTCAGTTCAGAAGCACCATTACCCGTATTGACTTCTAAGTGAATCAAGTCAATGCCAAGGCTATCATAGATATTGGGAACCCAATGAATGTTGTCTCATCAAAATTCACCAAGCAGATCAAATTAACTCCTGATATTTCTCACTTTAAAGAATATGACACGGCTGGACCTTAGAGTACTCAGTCAATTGGACCTTTTTCGTCCCTTCCCCTGAAAATTGGTAAATTAAATTTTACAATCCCTGCCATTGTACTCAATAACCTGAGTTATGACCTACTTTTAGGGACTCAATTTTTACGAGACTTTGATGTAATTATCAATTACCCCAACTCATCGTTGTCTCTCTTGGGTTATAGTTTCCCTTACTTTTATCCAATCATGCTTCTACCCAACGTCAGTTGTGTCTGCTAGAAGGAACCAAAAGGTCTTATTCACTTCAATATCACATTGAAGATTCTCACGTAAATTTATCCCCTACATCGGCTGATATTAAAGAAGGGATGCCCATTTTCTCCCCCAAAAACTTAGTTATTCCGCCAAAATCACAGGTAATTGTTATCTCTTCTTTGCGTTTTTCGATTATCAAAGGGCATTTATTACAAGTTCTAGGCATTTTCAACCCTTCTGTTTAAGAACTCTTTCTTGTCCTGGAGTATTGAATTATGCTTACTCAGGATCATTATCCGTCTTACTGGCGAACCTTACCAATGAGCTGAAATTGGTAGATTGAGAGCATCCAATTGCTTATATCAAGTTACTGCCCTTATCTCGGATTTATGATGTTAAACCCTTCGGAAGTATACAAAACTTTGGGTTATAAAATGATCAGGAAATACTTACTGTGGGTCCAACTATTGGAAAACACCTCACTAAGGAACAGGATAAACAAGTGCTTCAATTATTAGACAAACATTCTTCTATTTTGCTAAGCATACTTACGTTATTGTGAAGATGAATGGAGTAATGCACTCTTTTGAAACTGGCGATCACCCTCCTATTTGTGCAAAGCCCTATTGGAAGTCTAAAGTAGAAGAATCCCAGGTTACTAAGGAGCTGCATCGCTTGTTGAAGCTGGATTGTTGAAACCCTCCAATAGTCCTTGCACATCTACATTGTTATTGGTTAATAAGAAAGATGGTTCTCACCGAGTTGTTATGGATTAACGCAGACTGAATGCTATTACTCATTAAGATTGTTATCCCTTACCTAGTATCAATGATTCTCTTAGGCTGTTGGCTGGATCCACCTATTTTCATCCATGGACTTAGCCAGTGGATACTGGCAAAACGAGTTATCACCAGAAGACCGTGCCAAGTGTGCCCTGATATCAAGTGAAGGTTTGTTTGAAACAACTCATATGCCTCAAGGACTAAGCAATGCCCTAGCAACTTTCCAAAGGGCCAAGGATAGTATGTTATGAGATTTAAAGCTTACTTGTGTTCTGGTATATATTTATGATATTATCGTGTTTTTCAAAGCTTTTTCTGAGCATTTGAACCATCTAAAAGAAGTTCTTCAGACGAATTCAGACCTCTTTTAAAACTTAAACCCTCAAAATGTTCATTTTTTCAAAATGAAATGGATTTTCTAGGACATCAGGTTTCAGCTAAAGGGATTTGAACCCTCTCAGACAAAATTCAAGCCATCTAACGAATGTCTCCTCCAACCTCTCTGTGGGATATTCAAGTCTTTATCAGCATGATTGGGTATTACCAGAAATTTTTACCACGCTTTGCTGATATGGCTGAACCCTTATTCCACCTGTTGCAGAAAGGAGTACCCTTCGAGTGGGGATCAGCTCAAGAACAGTCATTCAATTCTCTGCGTATTTCCTTGATCAAAGCACCTGTTCTAATTCATCCCCAATTTGACAAGCCTTTCTTTTTACATACTGATGCAAGCAATGTCGCTATTGGGGCTACCTTATCCCAGTGTGATGAAGAGAAGAATGATCATCCTGTCGCTTTAAATAGCAAAACGTTGACAAAGGCTGAAAAGAATTATAGTCACTGAGCGGGAGTGTTTGGCTGTAATTCTAGCAATCAAGCACTTCCGTCCCCTCTTATATGGTAACCATTTCACTGTTGTTATCTACCATTCTTCTTTAAGATAGTTGTAAAAAATGAAGGATCCTGACAGGAGGTTGGCCTGTTGGGCCAATAGGTTGCAAAATTAAGACTCCTCCATTGTTCATCGCTCAGGTGCTCAACATTAAAAGGCTGATGGGCTGTCCCAATTGCCTATTCTGACCTTGAAACTAAAAAATAAGAACGCTTATATAATTTTATTGAACGACCTGAGCTGTGGGATTGAGAAACTGAAGAGGATAGAGCCTTTTTTAAAACTTAATTACCAAAGACACTATGATTTAGGATGGAGCTTTGTTTAAGAAAGTCAAATCCAGGAGATTGCCCTTTTTGCATCCCAACTCTAGATTTCACGCTGTTCTGGAAGTTCATGAACAAGTCGGTCATAGCAGCTTAAAGAAGACTCAAGTTGGTTGAAGACTCAATACTATTGGAACAACATGACTGAATTCATCTGAGAGACTCTTGACTCATGTCTTATTTGTAAATGCCATGGAACTACTAGCCCTACTTTCCAACATCAAGTTATGTCTCCAACTAAAGCATTTGAGGTGGTTAGCATTGATGTTGTAGGTCCTTTTCCTCGGGGATTGCATGGCCATCAGTATGTCATTATGGCTGTTGACCATTTAACTAAATGGGTTAAGGCAAATTCCATCGCTACCCCCTTGGTTAAGACTACAGCATTATTCCTATATCAGCATATCATTTCTCAACATGGGTGTCCCAAGGTCCTTTTGTCAGATAATGGGACTAACTTCACCTAGCAACTTATATAGGAATTATCCAAATTATTTAACACTGCTCAGAGATTTGTTGTTCCATATAATCCATCTACCAATGGGGCCATTTAACGAGTTAATGGAACCCTGGTCTCAATTCTAAGGAAGATGGCATCCACTGACCCAACTCGGTGAAATTTTAATTTTTCTAGTGCCTTATTTTGCTTATCTGATAAGCTATCATCATATTATCAAGATGTCACCTTTTAAGTGCATATATGGGTAGAATCCTTCAGTCCCTTTTAGTGTTCAAACAATCTTTGAGGAAAGCATTCCAGAGAATTCTGATTTAATTATGAGAAATCTGGCCAACAAGATTATTCATCTTTGTTCTAAGAAATGAAATAAATTGAAACAACCACTCAAAAAGAGACTCAAAGAAGTAAATAACACAAACCTGCCTTACCTGAATACCAGATTGGGTTTTTACGTTATGTACTATCATTATTGACCTGGTGGGTGAACTGAAAAGTTAGGAACTAATTAGTCTGGTCACTACCAAGTTATATTTTGAAAGGGATTAGAGTATTCAATTGTTCATGTTGATATTGGTATAGTGGTAAATCGTATTATCCTAGGTTTTTGAGAAGTCACCCTCCACTGTGATTGAACCTTGAGGGGGGAAGTGTTGGGATTTCACTGAATTCATGTATCTCCAAAAATTCCACTCCATTGATTCCCCTGGCATCATCAGAAGGAGAGAGCAATATATTTCAATCTACACATTGCATTCAAAAAGTTCTGGGACTAACGTTTTAAAGACACAACTTTACAAATAAATAAACTTTCTTTTATCATAATTTAACATACAACCTTTCCCTCTCTATACATATTTATATTGGTAAAACAATTGTTAAAAGGTATGCTCATAGTTCCTACTTTGTATAACCATGTTTAAACCAGCTGTCACATTCTTCTGAATTGTCTCTACTTTATCAAAAGGATGAACCTTCAGTGCCACCTTCAGATTAGAGAACAGAAAGAAGTCAGACAGAGCCAAATCTGATGAATAGGGTGGATAATTATAATCTGAAGGTGGCACTGAAGGTTCATCCTTTTGATAAAGTAAAGACAATTCAAAAGAATGTGACAGCTGGCTTAAACATGGTTATACAAAATAGGAACTATGTGCATACCTTTTAACAATTGTTTTACCAATATAAATATGTATAGAGAGGGAAAGGTTGTATGTTAAATTATGATAAAAGAAAGTTTATTTATTTGTAAATTTGTGTCTTTAAAACGTTAGTCCCAGAACTTTTTGAATGCACTGTGTATCAAAGTTGATTAATTTCATACCAATCAGTTGATTGAAGATTCAATCGCACAGAGGTTAATTCACTCTGATATAATGAGCTGTTACAAATCCTATAAATATCCCCTCTTTTTGATAATATAATTTAGGTCGAATTATAACCTGTAATTCGCTTAAATTTATCATCTTTTTGGAGAATCCACTCAATGTAACTTCAAGAGAAAACCTGCCCCAGATGAAGTGTAATTCAAAACTTTCAGAATATTCTTCAATAGGGTTAACACTCATTGTGGTCTATTGAGTGACAGTCATGCCCAGTTGCATGGCATTCAGTTCAGTGGCCAATGCTAGTTTCACCAATTAAATTATTAATTGAGTAGAGGTAGGTTCTGGTACAGTATTCAGTTTCACCTTCAACTCATCCTTACTCTTGTCAATAGCAAAATGCATGTTCTTGTGATTTTCCAAGCACTCTACATAATTGTTCAGAGCTCAAATGTTTTCTATGTTCTCCTTTTCAAGGAATAAATTTGATCCTCCAGATTCTTAAATTTATATCTTCAAGCTTTATTATAGGTGAATGTCCTCTCATGATAGGTATAAAAGCAATTTGTGCTCTTCTTGCGGTCTTTTTGAAGCGCCAAGCTGGTTATGTATATAATGCATATTTCAATTCAAGGGTACAGAGCCTTAGATGGATTGTATCCTTCTCCCTCACCAGGAGTTCATAGGCATCCTCTCCTTTATATACTTCCATATCTGCTTTATTGTTAAACTGCTTATAAGATCTCATGGTCCTCACACTGGCCTGATGATGCTGATCCTGTAGTGAGCACCACAAATTAACCCTTCAACCTCAGCTCATTTAACATATGAGGCTGCCTTGCTGCTCAGGGGGTTTAATCCATGCAGATTAGGCAATAGACAACCATCGCTTAGATCACATACATTCTAATAGAGCAAAATCTCCTCTAATGCTACCCGTTATAGCATTGATCTCTTTGGTAAACTGTTCACACCCTAGGTAGTTATCTTGTTGACACTCTCTGGATTTTCTCTATTTTGGCCCTCAGTACATAATGAAATACAATCCAACCTCTCTCTTGGTAGCTCAGCTCCAAGGTATCCGGAATATTGAGTGATTTGTTCAAACAAAGCAGATTTCAGAATAGTTACTGTATTATGCTTACCATTTAATCTCAGATTGGCTACTGGTGACAAGATTACTTTGCCACTATAAAGGAAACAAAAAGGACAAACTGTGATTCTGTGTAAAGATTTATATTAGGGTAAAAAGTGAAGTATTTTACACTTCTAGTGAAATTAGGAAAGAATAAATGATAATTGTAAAATATTTTGAGAATTTTGGTAGCAATATTAAAAAAAATTCTAAAATCCCCTAGTGAGGCAGCATCTGATTGCTGCTTTTGTGCTTCATCTATTTAGGATAATTCCAGCATCTGTTAGCTCATTCTTGCAGAAATTACCCCTAAACCTGGATGTCCAGGATCACATTTCTTCTGTCTCCGCTTTTTAGTTTTATTCAGTAGCTTCTTATCCAGTTTTTTTATTATCAAATTTGGTAATATGCTTATCAACATTGGGTTTATGCGATGGTGCTTTTTTGATGCACCTCACATCAGGCTTTTTGAGAGTTATTTAGAAATACTTATTTGCTGAATACATAATATTCAAAAAAGGCTTTAATTGATTCATCAGATGTAATAATTCAACCGCAGTTTTGTCATTGGTGAGCTGCAAATTTTTTTGGCCCTCAAAGGTATAAAAGGGGTTGATTTTTACAATGTGCTTTGGCGAAGTTGTCATCTTCATATAGCAAATACTATTAAGCGTCAGATGGAAAAATATTGCGCATGACGTCACTTTGATCAGGGGGTAAAATTCTTTTCTCATTTGCATCTATAAAAGGGTCTTGTTCAACTTCATCTAGAGCGGGTAAGTTGACCACACTTCTGACAATTTGGAGCTGAATCTTATTCATTCCGCCAAACAAGAAATGAACCTCTGGTACACTGAGGCTTCATGCGTGACACCACCCTTTTTGTTAGTACAATTTTTTTATAAAACCCTTTTTGTTTTCTTATCAAAAGTCCATGGTTTTCCTCTTTGTTGATCTCCTTGAAGAGGGATTAAATAATATAGGTCACTTAGTTTTTTCTAACTCATATATAGATCCTATTCCCCCATTTGTGGATCCTGAAACCCTTTATAAAACACCAAAGTACCTAGGCTTTGATCTGCACTTTGTGATGGACTCCTCCCTGGGGTCTAACCAAGTATTAGCGTTTTTAGTGTATTTGATGTTTTAAACCATACTGTATCCCTCTCCATGGGTCCTTTGGTTACTGGTACACTTCACAGTGACATTTTTCCCCTGTTGTTAGTGGGTTGCTTTCTGGTTGTGTGGGTGGGCATTCCACACCACCTCTCAGGGAACAAGAGATACAGACAATTTTTTGACACAGGAATGGGCTGCGGCCACCTATCTCTTCTAGGTTATGCTCTTATTCAGAAATCTGGAAAAGGGGCAGGGCCTTGTATTTGAACCCTTTTTAGTCCTGAAAGTACACATGACCCAGTCCAGATAATTGATGAAACCAAGGGCCTTATAATTGCTTCATGAAATCCTTGCCCTTTTGGTTATGTCAACTTGTATCATTTTTATTAAAGATTTTTCAAGGTTCATACTCAACAATTAACTATTACTTTGATGATTCTTGCCTCATGTCTCATCATCTTGTAGTATTATTTACTATAGATTTATTGGGTCATATTGCTAAACAATGGTATTATCAAAGTTACAATTGATCTCTCACCACCCCATTGGCGCTGAACCTTGACTTGATAATTTAAATCAATTTTTGCTCTTGCAATTGTGACAATCAAATATATACTATATACTTTCTTGCCAAAGCGCCGCCAAAAATGCGTTTTTTATAGTGTTTAAAAAATTACTCTTTTGTCAATGTATTAATTTTCATATATCTGATTGCTGTTATTATAGATGCCCCTCGGCCTAAGCAATTTCCTCTTTGACTTTTTAAGGTATCATGCAACTGGCCTGAAACTTATGTGTGCTTTTTATTTATTAATGAATGGCATCAATGAGAACAAAGTATTTAAAGAAATATATATAATGGGAATGCAATTTAGATAGAGGTCTTATTGCTATAGTATCTCCTTAAGCCTACCCATAACCCATGACTACCAACCCACAAGCACCAAGCCACATTCAGTTCTATATATTATGTGCTTTATATATTATTAAATTATTTCAGGATAATTTTTTCAGTTGTGCTTTTCAAAGTTTCTTTCATAATACAGATTACCTTTAGTTTATATGAAAACTGATTTGTTCTTGAGTATAACGCCACATTGGCAACTTTAATATATACCACTGATGGCCTCATGGCCAACATAGCATATAATAGTTCCCAACTTTAGTATCTAACCTGTCACAGAGGTCAATATTGCATTAGAATGATAAGGAGTTCCAATACTTAAAATTTATTCATGTATATTGAAAATGCTACCTGACTTCCCACACAGATTACATCCAAAACAAGCCCCATGCTTGACAGTCCAATATATATCTCAACTGTCTTAAAATTGTCATATCCAATCAAAACTGATGAGTTAGACTGTACTAAATTTAACCAACCCCATAAATAAATTTCCACCCCAGTCAACCCTTGAAGGGAGCTCTATCAGGATTTATTTTATAAAGTATGAGTCCCTGATCTGGGTTTTCCATTTTTTGTAATTTACATCAATATCAATATATATTTTATTAATTTACTGATTGATGCTTAGTTGTGCTTAGACCAAAACCTTTGTTAACCTAAAACTTTAAGCAACAAGCAATTTCTATATATATTGCTAAATTTTCAATCAAATATATTTGGGATAAATTGCCTCCCTGGTAGTAGTAGACCAATTTAAGATGTGCCAATCATAGGGGGTGGAAGGCGAGTCAGTAAGGGAATATGGCTACCAACCTGAAGGTTGCAGGTTTGATTCCCGCCCTTTGCACATTGATTGGGGTGCCAGCCAAAGGAAGCTATTGGCGGTTAGTAGGTCTAATAACACGAAAACCTTACCCATGATGTAACCAGAAAAATTTGAGTCCCAATCCAGAGGTGGAAAACTTTTTTGACAGAGTTGACCCTGTTCAGGTTTCATGTCATTTCTTTCTTTCAGTAATGCCTGTCCCCTGGTTAGCTTGCCTTGGTTAAATAAAAAGATGTGCCAATCATCTCAATTAAATTAACGTCTTATAAATATTGGGAAGGATGCACTACTCCAGATACATTTTGTGCAATTCCTCCAGGTGCTAACCTTGCATCATCTATAGACACATTATTTATTGACTTTCTTATGTAAGAAACTCTACTGCGCAACTGGTATGTGAGTAAATTCAATAGTCTAAACTAACAAAAGCTTTACCAATATTAGTCACTATTCAGCTTGAGAAAATATTTCTTGAAATATTACCTAACTCCATATCTGGACTGTACCATCAATCACTACATTCCCAAACTTACTACCTGAAATACACATAGAGTGAACCTAAACTTTATTTTTTGATCATGATTCTTCATTGCTACTCAAATAATAGTATATCTTATTTGATAAAATTTTTTTATATTCTCTTAATTTATGTATTATAGTTAGAAGCTCTCTTATGACCTCTGAATTTATTTATATAAATTTGATTTTTTATATCACTAAAAGTTTTTACCTATGAACTCCTAATAAAAATTAGGTCCTTTTCATCAAAATAAGCTCAACTTGTCCTTATATCTATTCTCTAAAGGACTTATTTGATTACAGTTTAGGCTACCAGCAGCTAATCTGGAAGTCTAAGAGGCACTATAAATAAACCAACATTAAAATTATTGTGAGCAGTTGCGCAACATTTCACAAGTTATTGATATGTCAAATATAACTAGATGTCTGTTCAGATGATATGTGGTACAGCAAGTTTCTGACACATAATCCTGATCAGGAGACTGTCAAAATTCATTATCTGAGGATAAAATGTCATTTCAATAAGGCTTGAAAATATTTAGTATTGTATTGTCAACAATCTTCCTAGCACAAATGTTCTCATTTATAGTAATAAATTAATCTAATGTTGAGTTCAAAGGTTCTAAGAGAACTTTAAGTATAAATAAATAATATATGATTCTTAAAAAGTATTTCTTTCCCAACTTAATAGTAGTTTTTATATACCAAGGATTATTTTAATGCAATAAAAGGTGGGAGCATCTCAGTTCTGTGGCTAGTAGTAGAACAGGCTTTATTATTGCCATCTGATACTAGAAATTACTATATATTAATTCACAAGGGCATTGTGAGGCTGGCAAATGGGAAGATAAAGCGTGTATAGGGCCTCGTCCATCTACAACAATACTATAATCTCTAAATGGAGCGTTTCCTTAATCCCATTAGTTGGTGGGCTACTAGGTAAAGATCCATTCATAACTCATTATTTAGGTTGTATACTTGCAATTTTGACATATATATGATGCTTACTTGTCATCATGTCCCATGACATATTTTGTTGGTGTAATTACAGAGATAAGAATGAAGTGGTTAAGGGAAATTTTATGATTTTGAATATGACCATATTTTGCCTGATCTGAATTTAGTAAATCTGCTTATCCAAAAGTGGATTAATCCTACTAGTGTATGTAGGAGTTTATATTCCATATGATATTATTTTTTAGTACTAGATGGTCCCAACCTGAGGGGGATTCATCGATGTCCATATGATACTATTGTTTAGTCAAATTAGCCTCAATGAACATTAAGGAATACACCAGGTTTTGATCTTCCAGATTGCTAATGTTTTGTCTTGATGAACCTTGGCAATAAACAAATAATTAAGTTGTCAATTTTTAGTATTGATTATTTTATTAGTTGTAGGATTTGACCAGGTTTTTTCACCAATTAACTAAAGGTATATTGAGTAGTTGCTAGACGTTGACAACGCTTTTGGTGCCAGCAATTGGCAGTTTATCCTTTTAGGCAACGCAACCTGCTAATAAGGGGTAAAGGGTCCTATTACCTAATCTGGTTTCTATCTTAATGGGGTTACTCCGCTGGGGATAAATGAGGGGTTGGGACATGCTACCTGAAAATCCAACTCATAGCAAATTGTTATCTAGTTGGTGGTGGATTACAACTTGGTGGGTGGATGATTGAAAGACCCATTTATTGTTGAAGCAATTTGTGAAGGGTTGATTCAGCACCAATGGCTGCCATTTCCAATTGGGGTACCAGTAGAAGAGCTGGGCGCTGAATCTCCTAAATATTTATTTTATTTAAGGTGGGCTGACCTGGGACAATACCACACCGATTAAGGGAAATTTAATGAATGGGAAAGGAGGATAAAATTTGAAAAACCTCCATGCGTGGCATATTTAAGGTTAGGAACTCCATGGACCACCTTTGCTATTTGCTATCTTGGTTTGGAGCATTGGTGCGTAACGCCAACACAGTCACAATTGTCCCCTACCCAAAGTTCCAGTACTGGAATTGAACTCAGGGAGGCAGCGGTAGAGGTCCCTACTCTACCACTTGGGTATCCTACCCTGAATCTCCTAAATATTCTTTTGTAAATTATCCAATAGAAAAGAACATTGAAGGATCTAGAAGACACTTAGATAATCAAAAAGTTAGCTATTTATAGGTTTGCTGTACTTTTTAGTACTCTTGGGATTAGAGTAGAGGCTTAAACTTCCTTTGGCTAGTTATTACTATCAAGTTCTCTACAGCTCCTATAACAAGAGAGGAAGGGATAGAAGTCTCACCAAGAATAACAATGAACTATAATTGCTGGATTAGTCTATGGAGAGGACTTCTAAGCTGGAATTAGTAGTTAAGACTCAAGAGTAAAAGTTCTCTTAAGAACTGCTGAACCTACTCTCAGTAGGTTAAGTTCTGTTGCTAACCAGAACGTGCCAAATTTAGTTAAGGAGTTGAAGGGAGAGAAATTCCCTTGTTATCTGGAGAGTTTACTAGTACCTTCATCAGTGGGTTGAAGGAAATTTGTACCTGTTCTAAGAAGAACCTTGAGCAGTAATAATTATTTCGTTGTGTAATTTTCAACAGGATACTAGTCTTCATACTAATATCAAATACCCAAATAAATTTATCATATTATTTATCAATAACTTTAAATTGCACATAAAAAACCTGTGCAGAAATCTAGGGATCAAAAGCGAGCTACCATCCTAAAAGAGTACAGCTCTAAGATTTTAACATTAGTGCTCACTACAGGGGTAGTTGAGTTTTCAGACCAAAACAAATAAAATATTTCAGTAATGTCATACCAGAACAAGCGTAGGAAGCATTTGACTGAACTAGAAACTGTTAATAAGAATGTGCTATATTTGGCATAATGGGCGATCTCACTACATTAGAGAAACAGGTAATGAAAGCCAAGGAAGAGAATGACCAAGTTGAAAAAGCCAACAACGAACTTGATGAAAAGTTCACTTCTTTAAAGAAGAAAAAAAACTGAGCTTATTAAAAATTTTATTTCTGAAAGCTGATTGCAACGCAGATAGATAACTCTTTTGCTAGATTCAAGGAGAAGTTAACGCACATGTTGAAGTGCAATGATGAACTAGAGAATCGCAAATGTGATTGCGTTCATTTAGAAGGAAATGAAGCCAAAGATATCATAACTGAATTCCAGTAAGGAAAGCATGAGCATCAATAAATATGCCCAGATTGCTTGCTGTAATTTTGTAAATGACTCCCAAAGAAATTCTAATTGTTAGTAGGGTTGTTGGGCAAGTATCCCCTGCCAGTGGAGCATCAAACAATTTTAGAATATGTCAAAATTGTTTAAGTTTCATTGAGCTCTACGCACTTATATTTTTCCAATAATTTGAAATAATAATGTTCAGATTTAGTGCCTGACAAAAGGCAGTAGCCAAAATGAACTGCCTGAACACCGATTGCCAAGATCTGGTGCTACCTCATCTAAATGGAGACAACTAGACCTACAGCAACGCCAAGGAAGCTATCATTTTTGATTTTTGTGGGCCTGTGAGAATGGCAAACTGTAAATAGAAGTTTTTGGTATCCAGTTTAAAAATATAAAACGTTTGCTTTTGTCAATTGTTTGTACCATGAAGCGCAGATGCTGGCTGTGGAAAAAGTACTATCAGATTTTGATTCACATATAGCAATCCAGTCAGCAATTTGGACTTACAAAGATCTACACCATGACATGGCTTCAATTTTATCAGATATGACTTCCACATTACAGATATGGAATTTATGAAAATATTAGGTTTGACGTTATATGTGTTTAATCAATTTTATAAGATTTCTTGGTTTATGAGGATCAAACTATAATAAATTTGAAGATGACGTTAAGGAGTTAATAAGGATCAACCAAATCAAGAGTTTTTGGGGAAGAAACCCAATGTTTCAAAATGGACCAACAAAATTGAAAACCGCAATAATAA
The DNA here is from genome assembly GCA_022478985.1 of Massospora cicadina. NCBI lineage: Eukaryota > Fungi > Entomophthoromycota > Entomophthoromycetes > Entomophthorales > Entomophthoraceae > Massospora > Massospora cicadina. The sequence continues at coordinate 17,164 of JAKSZP010007417.1, forward strand.
AGGTGGTTCAATGGGAAATTTTGCCACCCAAAGTTAGGGGAGGGAGTCAAAGAGAGTATGATTTTTATAAATCTCAAGAAAGGGATGAAGATGCTCAACATTAGGGGAAAGGTTTACAGTCTAGATGTAGACCAATATAGCACTTTAAGGAAACCTGTTCTGCTGGACATCTGCATAGAATAAATAGATATGTCAGAATTGTTTATAAAACTAAGAGATGATCTAAAATGTTAAGAAACAATACTGAAGATTAATGCTACTAAGAGAAGGAGGTCAAAAATGAAAGGAATTAATTCAGAGAGTTTGGAGGAAGCCATCAGACCTTATACTATCCAATTATAGATAAGGCAAGAAATGCTGAGGATGAGAATAATACATTGTTAATATTTTTGCCCACCTTTCCAGCTTTCTAGATTACCTGTGGATTGCTAGTGGATAATTACTGATGGCGAGTGAAGAGATGTCAGTTGACCCTAATTTCAGGTTAATAATGTTTGGGGAATTTTAGGAAATCCTCCAGGTTTGGATCCATTGTGATCAATCTGGGTAATTGCTTAAGATCTCATCAGGCAGAGTTGTTGATGAATTGGGGCATCTTATAGTTGATCATTGATTAACTATCAGGGGTACTGATTAGGATCAAGCAGGTTTTATCACCAACCAATTGGGAATCTAATGAGCAGTTGCGAGGTGAGGTATGCTTTCTGCAACAAGCAAATTGATCAGTTGGTTTGCAACCTGCCATAATGGGTAAAAAGTCCCATTACCTAAGAAGATCATATGCCAAATATTGTTGGTTCGCTGTGATCAAGCAGAAAAAGTTATAAACACGTTTTTGACTTTGTCCTTTTTAGGTCTTAAGGATGTCTGATGGAGGAATCCTAGCCAGATGGAGAAGACCATCACTGGTGAGGTTTCAGAGGGAAGTTCAACTGCAACAGCTGCTGATTTATAGCTGAGGCTCTAACAAAGGAGTTGGGTGCCAAATTTCCTCTATAAATTCCTTTATAACTCACAAAAAACATTGAAAAGGGTTTCAGAAAATATCAGATCTTACATTCATCTCACCCATCCTGGGTTTAATACAGGTGCTAAGGAATTAATCGTCCAGGTGGACCAAGATTCTTATATGGCAGGTAGCCATGAAAGACATAGGCTTATGTCTCTAGTCCCATGAAGTGAGGGAGAAAACTGGGGTGTAAGAGGTTACCTGATTGAGGTGGAAATCAATTATAGAGAATATTGGCAGCTAACTGTTGTTCAACATTAGCACTTCTTTATCTCTTACATCAGATATTCTGTCATTGTAAATTGTACAGTAGTATTTACCAAAAAAAATACATACATCCTCAAGGAGATTCAAACCAAGGTCCTCAGCGGTGCAAGCTAAATGTTTTACCACTTTGTTGCAAAGCCTTATCATTATATTTATATCCCTTTATATATCTTATGAGAGAAGAGAAGAAGTTTCAAAGCACTGAAAAAGAGCTTAGTTAGAATTCAAGGTTGTTTTTAGTTCTATTCATCTTCAGGAAACTATTTTTGTTAAGTATAGTATCTGTGGACTTTTGTTTATAAAGAGTAAAAGCTGAGGAACCTTAGATGTAAAGCTGAACTTAGATAGGAATCTCTGCAGACTCTACGTGATGAGACGAAAGGCTGTAAACCTCTGAATCTGAGAGTTAATCAAGTTAGGCGGATAAGGGAAGAAGTCCCTATATTTAACATCAACAGTATTTTAAGTCTAACATTGGACCATTTCAGGCTTATCAGTTTAACTACAGATAATAGTCGTCATACTTTAATTAATCAAATATTAACTATTATCTGACAACGCATACTGTGCACATATAGAACCTGTGAAGTTACCTTTTCAGAAACTATCATTCTTTAACATCGTTGAATAGTTCCTGAATTTTAACAGATACCTTTATACTAGGATTGAGGTGTGTTAATTATCATAGGCTGTATGTTAGGAATTCATATATGGTCATCAGACTATACCAGAAGGTATATCCAACTATAAAATGAAGAGCTTCGTTCTGCAGGCAATCCATTTAGAAAAATATTTTGAATATGGTTCAAGCCCTTTATGAACAATGGGTAACTGCAGCTTTCCCATCTCTAGATACAGAAATCCAAAAACTACATCCTACATTACTTTAGTAATCTCTATTTACAAAAACTTATAAGTCAAAAAGATCAATTAAGTTGTTTGGAAAAAGCGATGTGTTTATGTAAATGAGTCAATGTGGATAAGACCTCAGATGAGACACTAAAAAGAGGTTTTAATACATTTTATTTATTTTTAATCAGCACCAATATCAGATAAACAGATTAGATCACTTTCATAAGATTTGAAACAGCCTAAGGTCACCAAATTTTCCTCATAAAAAGAGTTTTCAAAGCTTTTTTGATTACTATCACTTTTAGTAATATGATTCAATTTAAACAGCATAATTTGATAATTCACACCAGGCGAGATAAGTATGAAGAATAAGGTAAAGATCTGGGTGAACGCGGTAAAGGGCAGCAGATCTGGACCTGCACCCAAAGGTACCAAGCGCACAGGTACAAATGAAAATCTCAGAAAAAATAAAAAACCCAAGGTGGCACCTCCCACAGGTTTTGTCAATTTTTTGGTAAAATACTGCAGCTATTTGGAAGTATCCCAATCACAACCACTGTCATTGGTGGAACACGGGATACAAGTTTTCCTGGTTTTAGAAACACCAACAATGTGGGAAAAGTTTGGTGAAGCCCAAAAAGATTTTCCTACATGTGGTGTACTTAAAAACCCATACTATCTGCAGAGGTTGGGTAGATCTTGGGTTTAAAACTGCAGAAGAAGCAAACGAAGCAGCGAAGGTCAGAGTGGTACTCAACCTTCCCAATGGACAGCAATTGGTCCTGACCAAACAGACCCATTGGACCAAATCCAAAGACATTTTCATAATTTTTGACTATCTTCTGACCACACTTGCGTGCACAGTAGTCAAAAGACATCTCTGAGAAGGCCTGGAAGCCTATGGAGAAATTAAACAATTCAAAATGCAATGATTCCAGCTGATTCCAACCCTTAGCAGGGGGAAGGCAATAGCAATAATTTCACCAAACCAGAATGTAGTAGAGGATATTACAAAGTCCCCCACATCACATCCTTCACAATTGATGGGAAAAAATCCCAGCTGTTCTGAGCAACAGTGGAAAGCACACATCCCATTTGCAACCACTGCTAGGCCTTTGGGCACAAGATTCATGCTTGCCCCATAAAAGAAGGCCTGAGAGAAATGAAATTTTGTGAGGAGGAATTGGGTGAAGATGACTCAGAGTACACCAAAATCATGGACACTACACAAGCCTTCAACTGGGGAGAACACGGGCAATATAAAATAAGTGACCCTATTTCCCCAAAAAGAACAAAAAATGGCCAAACAAGCTTGCAAGCTGGCCGCGGCTAAGGCAAAGGCCTCAGCGGAATCAACCATATTGCCGGAGCAGATCCAGGAAGACATGGAGGAATTTGAGTCCATGAACCAATCAGATCCCGCGGAAAGCCATACACCCAATCTGACCAGTTTGAATTTGGCAGAACCTGATTCAGAAATAAATGCAGCAAAATTGGGGTTCAGTGCACCCCCAGAAATTGTGGAATCTAACCCAATTGGGAAGGAAAATCAACAATGGAATGCGCAAGAAAATAATGTTGCCAATAAAAACCCACAAGTGCACCGCAATGATAAATTGAAAACCAGAAAAGGCAAGAGAGGAGCAAAAACAGCGGCAACAAAAAGGGAAGAATACACCCCAACTCATACTCATGGTTATGCTCTCTGCATCAGAGGTGCAATGGAGAGCAATGTGAGTGAGGGAGTAGGGCTGGGAGGCCCTGCTAACCACTCCTGAGGCACATCGGGCGTCTCAGTAGAGATAGGGACGCTTAACATAGTGGGACTCAAGGCCTTAATGTCACAGGCCAAGAAGTTGAGTCTCCTGCAAAACCCACCTGGTGATATCCTGGCGGTGCAGGAAACCCACTGTCCACAGGGGGAGGAGGAGGCATGGGAAAAATTCTCCTCCAAACAATATTGTTTTGGTCACTCCACTGTGGGGTGATAGTACGTGAAAACCAAAACTTTAAATTTATTAATAAAAAAATCATTCCTGGTTGGCCGCATACTCGCCATAACCTTCTCATGGCACACTGAAGTGCACATAATAGCTAGTGTGTATGCCCTGAATGGTGCACATGACTGAAGAGAATTTCTCACAGCCCTAACACAACTAAATCTACCAGCAAATACTTTCATAATGGGAGACATGAACTTCTGTATTAACCCAGGGATGGACTGATGGCCATACAAAATGGAGATACCACAAGGGCAAGTGGAACTCCGAGTACTAAAGGCCACCCTGGGACTATATGACCCACTGCCAAAAAGGCAATCCCCGCTACAAAACATGACATGCCCACATGTACACAATGGTACACTTGTCTCTATGTCAAGGATAGACTTGATATTCGCAGCAATAATTTTCTGCACTAAATTCAAAAATTTAAAACTGCAAAAATCAAATTCTCCAACCATCGGCTTGTTTCAGTGTCTTACAAACTGGTTGAACCAAGTACCCAAGCACCCAGATGGTGCAGAATACGCCCTGAAAGTTTAGCCGACTAGGATTTTTAATCCTGTGTGGAGGAAAATATCCTCAACCTGGGATTTTCAAACACCTTTTTGCTCGGACCCACTAAACACCTGGGAAAACTTCAAAAAATCAACAACCCAACAAATTAAACATGCATTGTCTAGAAGACACGGTGCAGTTTCAGCCATTATCAAACACACATTGGCAGAAATTGACCATCTAGAAAACAACATACCAAGAATGGGATACAGCCATGGATGGGGTCGCAAATGGTTGGATTGTCTGCTTGGTAAACACCCTGATCCACAAACACCAACACTGAGTTGTAATCCAATAAAAAGGCAAAAACATAAGAGATGGAGAAACTTGCTTGAGCTACTTTTTCTGCCAATTCCACGCCAGGAAAAATACGATGGCTTGTACACAGGTCATCAACTGGACAAATCCATAGCAGAAAGACCCAAAGAAGTCATGACTGAAGTGCACAGGTTTTATATGAAACTTTATAAATCTAAGCTGGTCAAACTAGGTAAAATTCAAAAATTCCTTAGAAGCGCACATATCAACACCACGGTTTGAAATAACAATTTAATTAACCTAATATCACGTGAGGAATTATGGGAAGTGGTACGCGGTGCACCAATAGGGAAATGCCCTGGACCTGATGGGATTCCCTATGAAATTTACATAAAATATTTTACTAACATCTCTAACATTCTTCTAGCTTCAATGAATAAGTGTATTATGGAAACATGCCTCCTACCTGGAGGCAAAGAAGCCTACATGGTCACTTTATCAAGAAAGGAGACAGATTAGACCTATTCAACTGGCGCCCAATTTCCCTTACCAACACAGATACAAAAAATTTTACAAAAATTATGGCTAAATGACTAGGAGAAATTGCAACTGATGCGATATCCCCATCACAATATGGATTAGTTCCAAGAAGATCCATATGGGATAACATCCACACAGTTGCAAATGTCTGCCAGTCCAGAACCTCTGGAGCACTTGTCTTTTTAGAGCAACAAAAGGCATATGACAGTGTGAACTGGACCTATCTTAGGGCCTGCCTTTAAAAATTCAAGCTTCCAAATAGATTTATAAACTGGGTAATGTTGTTTACAGAGTCTGCTATCATGGCTGTGCGGGGAGCAGTCTTCTTAACCAACCCAGTTATCCCACAGAGAGGACTAAAACAAGGAGACCCCTTAAGCCCTCTACTCTACGATTTTATCCTAGACCCCCTAATCCGAAATACAAACACACTTCTCAAGGAATCAACGTCAAGGGCCAACCACCAGTCAAAATGATGGCCTTCGCTGATGATTTTGTGGTGGGCATATCCAACTATGAGGACGCTTGCAGAATTAATAAGATAATACAAGACTATTCAGCCATAATAACGCATCACTTAACACTGAGAAAACGGAAATTATACTCCTGGGGAAATATCAGACCCAGTTGATGCCATCTACACAGGGCCAACAAGCTAGTACAACATCAAGACTCATGACCAGACATAGGAGGTGAAAATTAGCAACAACCTCACTGAAACTTCCATTCATCACCCAGCCAACAGCTGGCCCTGGTCATCACTTGGGAGTATGGTTGGAAGCAGGAGGTTACGCTAACTCCATGATGGAAAACCAATTAATGGACAAAATAACAAAACGCATTGCCTCCTTACATGGACACCAAACAGGTTTAACAGGAAGGGTCATGATAGCCAACTCTATGATTTTATCAATCATATGGTTCACGGCCCATGCAATCGCTTTCTCACCATCCCTACTCAACACAGTCCACGCCCTATTACAAGGATGGCTATGGTCCAACCACAACCCCCCTGTGCACCTCAAAACCCTATTTGGCTCTAGAAGGAATGGAGGTAAGGGCTTACAAATTACGTAGATCAAGCAACCCATATACTGGGATCCTGGATAGCTCAGATGACTAGCCCAGATCTTCCATATACGCACTGGGCCAGAATAGCAAGATATAACTTCACACGTGCACTCCAATTAAGAAACCCAGATTACTCAAACACATTGATCAAGTATCTGGCATCCCATCCCAAAGCTGCAGGACCACACGGCACTCCTGCACATTTCAAACGAATACTCCTAGCCATGAGAAGAGCGACATGGCGGATTCATATAAATGATTAAGCCAGTCGCCAAGGACGCCCAAGGCTAACTCACAGACAGGAGATCAATGATCAAATATTCACAGACAATATAATAAGCAAAAGCCCAAATACCATATCCAGGATATATTACCTGGACCATATGGACATACCCTACAACCTGGAGACCCAAAGAAGAGTATGGAGATAAACACATCACCCTCTACTCTAACCCAGGATAAGAGCACATGTATGGAGGTGCATGAGGAGAGTATACTGAACAGCTGAACGGTCAAATGCCAATCACACCTCATGTGCAATATGTGGTCAGTATGGAAGCCTCGCCCACCGTTTAGAACAATGTCCAACATCAGTGGCAGTATGGAAAGAGGCCATGCGCCTTTTCCGCCAGGAAAAAGGACATCCATTCAGCCTAGCAAGGAACATGTTCGCTATAAACATGGACTCTCCTATCCACCCATCTCTCAGGGCGTTAATAGTAGCAATAGCACTATGGACGATACATACAATGGTACTAGAATTGTTCACAGGAGCAGCGCCAACAATCCAAGAAGCCATTCATCGCTTCCATAGCCATATATTGGAACATTTCTAAGCCTGGCTGTTTGGACATATGACCCCCTGTAACGGAAGGACAATCAACACATAGTTCCCCATATGGTTCCTAAAAGTTGATCTTTTCCTTCACACATGCTGCATCCAAGAATAAGCCAGCATAACTCCCCTTCCCTACCGTCCTAATCTTGGTGATCCTGGAGACAACAAGAGGGGCCTTAGACCCTCTGGGGTGTCTTTAATTGTCAAATATTATTAGTTTTCTCACTATATTGGAAGTGATTGTCCCCTGGTTGACCTTCCCCAAATAAATAAAAAGAGTTGTCAAAGCAATAAAAAGACTACCAGGAAGTATAGCTTGCAAAAAAGCAGTTAAGAAGCATAGGGGTTGTGCTGGCAAGATCCATAATTAGTAAACCAGTTATAATAGCCATTCTCAAAAGAGTCAATTACCAAGACCCTACTAATGGTTAGGTGTTGGGTGATTTTCCTATAAAAAATAAAGTTTGATACTCCCTTAAAATTTCAATTTGTTAATACAAAATCTTAAAACTGATGGCTTTCATTTTTAGGGAATATGCAGGTTCTGTGATTATTTATTCATGTAGTGGTGGTATTAATATTCATGATGCTCCTTAGTGTTAGTAATCATGCGAGGAAGCTCATATTTAGTTCAGCTATATACCAAAATAACATAGCTTGAAAAATTATACAAAATTTTTTATTCTAGTCCTTATGAGCATTTTCATCACACTGCAATAGATAAAGAATACTTACTCAAATACTGAAAAGATATCTAATAACATCACCACTTTTACAGAATGAGGAAACAAGTCTGAAAATCCCAAAAGTGCTTTTCTTAATATACAAGAGTACTAATAGTCTACTTCTATGTTTGTATACAAAGACAAAGCATTTACTTTTTACCATGCTCCAATTGATACAGATAAGAGAACTATATTGTGGTAACATGTGTAAACTGTAACCATTTTGAGCTTGGCATTGTTGTTGAGAACGGTATTACTTAATCATTACTTCCCTTTATTCTCCCCTTATGGATCTTTTTTAGATATTCATAATGATGGTAAATTTTAGAGAATAAATTTGATACTAGATATGTTGAAATTGGTGTAGAGCTTTATATCTTAGTAGGCCACAGATGTTACTGCACTATGATAGGTACTATGAATGAGGACAGAATATTATATGAAAGAATAAAAAGGCTTTATAATCAAAAAAGGTTTTTATTATATAGAAATCTTTAAGGGGAGGGTGCTCCAGTGGTAGAGTATGGACTTAATGACCACTGCCTCCCAATTTTGATCCAGGTGGATACCTTTGGGCAGGAGATAATTTATGACTATTGTCAAGATTTCAATATGACTGTATAATAAAGCTAGTGTTCCAGTGGATTTTAATTTAAATGTGAAGTGAGCTCTAAGGGTGAGTAATAGGTTAGAGCAATGCGAGGTGAATCAATCAAATTTAATTAGGGTTCAGAAAATAGAGAATATTCTGTTGAAGCCTCAATAATCAAATGAACTCTACATTGATAGCAAATAGAGATTGAATAAGCAAAATGTGTCGAATCCATTAAAGAATACCAAGGGTTAAGGGTTGTTTGGGAGAGAGAATTGGAGGAGGGTTTTTTAGTAGAGAAGAGAGGAAGAAAGAAGAATGTAGTAAGAGTAAGAGTAAGTAGAGGGCATAAGCAGAGAGGGTCTGCTGGTTATATCATATCAGATAAAGTTGCGTAGCTGGCCAATTGCCTCATATTTTATAAAGTTTATTACGTTTATTTGAGGGACCAACGATCTCCATATTGGTTGGCCGTTGCTCAGTGGGC
>JAKSZP010007418.1:0-26267 GCA_022478985.1 Massospora cicadina
GAGTATTATATCAAATCCCTCACTTCTGGAGTAACAATTAATTGGGTACATAGCCGCTTCCTTCGGCCTTATTCTTCCCCTAACATTATTGAGGGGGGTGATGTCGGACATTTGCCCTCCCAACAACAAGTTAAGAATGTTGTGGGTCAAAATCAGCCGAGATGAGGAAATGTCAGACACTTACTAGTCCCTGATGTGATTTTAAATTTACATTTAAATTTATTGCGGGGAAGGCTGACCATGGGACGGACACTTTCGAATATGACTCAGTAAAGATAAACTTAGTACCAGGGGGGGCACCCCAGAGAAGCGATGCTATCTCTTGTTGCCAGCGGGAACGCCATTTATGGGGAGGGGGAGGGAACGTGTGAAGGGGCCGTAGCCATTATTGAGCACGTGTGGAGGAAGGGGTCTAATTTGATGAACCAGACTAGAACCAGGAGGATACCAGCTGTCAGCGACGCGGTGGGAGGTATCCATACATCCATGCTTGAAAGTGGTCCACCAAATGAGACCGGAATCTGTGGACAGCTTCTGGGAGGGTGGGGATGGAGCCAGCGATGGCATCCAAGACAATCGTGTGGATAGTCCACATGGCGATTGCAACCACCAGAGCACGGAGGGAGGGTGGAAGGGGGGAAACCATTGATGAAGCAAACATATCTCTTGACAGACTGAAGGGATGCGTTTGATCCTGGCCTAGCAGACGTTGGACTTCGCGCCATAACACTTTAGAGGTGGGGCACTTCTCCAGGCGGTGGGACAGCGTTCCATACTGGCCACACACCACACAGGATGAGTGTTAAGCGTTAGAGCGCTCAGCTGTACGATACACCCGCCTCAGGCAGCGCCACACATGGGAGCGGACTTGAGGCTGCAACAGAGGATGATGTGCGTATTTCCAGATAGTCTTTTGGGTCTCAGTGGAATAAGGGATGTCCATCATGTCCAGGTAGTCCACCCTGGATAGGACTTGGGGGTTGAATGGGGATCACGCCATCATGGATGGGTAGCCCCTGTACCTCTTGTGTGAACTGAGGAGAGGGGCGGCCTCTTCGGGTTGTATGTTCACTAATACGAATTCTCCACTCTGCGCTTCGCATGGAAGGATTTGTTTGTAAAGGGTTTTAGTCCCGTGAGGACCTGTGGCCAATGTGTGTGATGCGAGGTATTTCATCAGGGAGTGGGGGTATGATTGATTGTTGAGGCCCAAGGCTCAGGAGAAGTTGGAGTGGGCCGCGCGGGACCAGTGTTAGGATGGGAGTGTAGGATCGGTGATGGCCGCGATCCAGGTGCCCAGGATCTTGGCAGCATGGGCTTTGAAGTCAAGCAGGCCCATGCCACCTTGATGATGAGGGCTAAACATGACCTCTAGCCGTACTGGTGGAGGGCGGCCTGACAAAAGCCATCCTTGCAGCAAAGCATACAGGGATTCGAAGACGCTTGGGGAGAAGGGGATGGCGTGGGCTCTGAACCAGACTTTGGATAAGAGCATAGAGTTGGCATGAACAATCCTGCCAGTGAGGGTAGTAGGGTGGGCTCTGAGAGAGGCGATTCGCTTCATCACGATGTCCAGTATACGGCACTCCACTACTGCTGACGCATATCCGCCTGCCTCCATCCACACGCCCAGATGGCGCACCGGTCCTATGGTAGGACGTGGCACGAAGGGGAGCACCAGTGGAGCGGTGTGTGTTGAGTTAGTAAGGCGTGGACGTGGGCGAGCAGATGGGCCAGGTTGGGAACTAATTGCTGGGGCCCAGCAGTTCTGAAACTGACCAAGGAGGATAAATTTCGGTTTTGGAGGCGTTCAGTGCCGCGTTGCTTACCCGGGAATATTCCTGGATGAGGGCTTCAAGCGCGCGTGCATCTTTGTTACCAAACACCCCCACCACACAATCATCTGCAAATGCTATCATCTTGACTGGGGTTTGGCCTGGCACATGGACCCCAGTGAGGTGGGCATTCACATTTTGCAGTAGTGGGTCAAGGCTGAAGTTGTATAAGAGTGGGCTGAGGGGGTCCCCTTGTCGCAAGCCCCTTTGAGGGCGAACTACTTCTGTTAGGAAGCCTGGGCCACGCACTGCCATTGTCGCAGATTCCATGAGCAGCATCACCCAGTTTATGAAGCGGGGGGTAGGCGGAATTGATGGAGGCAGGCCCTAAGGTATTCCCAGTTTACTCTATCATAGGCCTTTTGTTGGTCCAAGAATACAAGTGCCCCAGAGGCTGTGGACTGACACACATTAGCCACAGAGTGCACGTTATCCCAAATTGACCTTCTGGGGATAAAACCAAATTGTTCTGGGGAGATGGTGTCAGATGCTACAGTCCCTAAACGGTTAGCCATGATTTTTGTTAAGCTTTTGGTGTCTGTGTTTGTTAGAGAAATGGGGCGCCAGTTAGCTAAGTCAAGCTTATCCCTTTTCTTGAAGAGTGTGACAGTAAAGGCCTCATGTTTTCCTGGTAGGAGGCGCGTTTCCAAAAGGCTTTGGTTGAGCGAGGCTAACAGCAATGGGGATATATAAAAAAATATTTTTTGTAGAACTCATATGGAATGCCATCTGGGCCTGGGCATTTTTGGTTTGGCGCACTGTGAATGGCTGTCCATAATTTGTTCGGAGTAATTAAATTCTTTATTTCTGGGTATCTGAAAATGGTGCTGATATGAGCTTGGTTGAGAAATTTCGCCATTTCAGATGGCTGAATTGGTTCAGCTTGGTATAACTCGGAGTAATATTTTTGCATTTCGATTGCCACATCAGCCAGTGTGTCCGCAATGGAATTATCCAATCTTTGCACCTGTATGCAGGCCACGCTCTGGCGTGGTGCTAAAATTTTTTAAAGAAGTATGCAGTACACTTGTCACCTTTAGTGATGTGTGTGGCCCTTTATTGGACACAAACCTGATGTTTGTGTTGCCTTTCGAGTACGTTGAGGTGGGCAGCTGCCTCCGCCCACTTCTGACCCCATGCAGGGCTGTATCCTGTGGCTGGAATGGTGGACTCCAAGTGGGCCAATTCTGCCAGCACGCGCGAGATAACCGCCGATGTGGCTCGTGAGCATCTGGAGGAGAGATGGCAATAGTGGCGGATGGTGTCCTCTTTAAAAGTTGCCCATGTGGCAATGGGGTCCGCGCAAAATGGTGCAACAAACGATTTTGCCAAAGTTGCCTCTTCCACCCACGTGGAAAATCCTGGTGACATGAGCTCAGGGGGGCAGATTTTGCACCAATGTGGGGCCTTTGCAACTGTGATGGGTAAGTGGTATGTTATTGAGACCAGTCAGTGGTCGGAGAATTTCATTTTTGTTATATTGAAGTGGGAGATGTGGGGTTGGAATTTTGCTGGCATTAGAATAAGGTCGATGTGGGTCATGGACCTTAATTGGCCGTTGTGGACATGGGGATGTGTCGTGTTTTTGAGCAGCGGGGCATGTCATGGCAGCACATCCATTAACCCAAGGGTGGCTTTTAGAACGCGTAGTTCTACGTGACCCTGTGGGGCGTTAAGTGAGGGTGGCCACCAGTCCGTTGGTGAGGTTAGCCAACAGTTCATGTCACCACTTAGGAAAGAATTGGGGGTAGCGGGAGGGATCTGACCAACAAGAAAAATTCCCGACGCTTGTGTTCACCATTTGGGGCATAGATATTGACGATTGTGTATGCAACATTGGCCCACAAGAAGGTGACAACGAGCACTCTGCCATTTGGGAATGTTTCTGAGGATGTGAATTTGAAAAATTTATTTTTCTGAATTAGCACCCCACAGTGCTTTGACCAAAAGGATAGGGATGGGAGGAGCATTGTTTTCCAAGATTCCTCGGAACCTCGTGGACAGTGGGACTCCTGGATGGCCAGGATATCCACGGGTAAATTGTTTTGTAAAAAACTCAGTTTCCTAGCCTGGGATGGGGAGGCCTTGAGTCCAGCGATATTCAGCGTCCCTAGAGTGAAGGTTTCCCCCATTGCACCTTAGGTGTGAGGGGGTGGGCCCCCAGGCCCACCAGCCTCTTCAAGGTCCCCACGGGCTTTCACAGCAGCGTGGGTATTAGCAGCAATGCTATTGGGGTTTTTGTTAATTTTTACAGAAAGTGTCATGTTGGCTTTGGCCTTCGCTTTTTGTTTTCCTGATGTTGGACGAATTTTTTGTGGTGCAGATAAGTTCGGTGCACCGTCAAGCGGGGCAAAAAAAAATTTTTCAGTTGGGATAGGTCCCAAGTCAGTTTCAACCGGAGCTTAGGTGCAGCAATTGGGTGAGATCAAATCTCCCATCAGATACTTGGATTGAGTGGCCCACTCGGCATGGGCCTCCCAATCTGATTGGGTGATGGATTCCTGAGTTGCTTCCGCTGCAAAGGTCTCCATGTCCTCCTGGCGTTGTGTGTGTGGGATAGTGGTGGTAGCCTTGGCCACTTCCTTGGCCGCGGCCCTATGGGCCTTCTTGGCCTTCTTCCACTCCTGTGTGGGGAGATGGGCTTTACCAATAGGTAGCAGCCTTGTGCTCCCCACGGGAAAGCCTCCTTGGTGCTTGCAGTTGGTTCGTAGTGCGCCTCTCCACTGGCCATGGCTACTGAGGGGTGTTCTTGGAATGTGACGCCCTCCTTGATGGGGCATGCGTGTGCCTTATGGCTGAACATGTCACAGTGGGTGCAAATGGGGGCGCGCTGTCCATGGTTACCCAGAATGGGTGGGTGGTATGCCCTGTGATGTCAATAAAGGTGGAGTACGGGATCTGGGTTAGGTCCTTTGCGATCTCCTCAGTTGGGGTCAGAACTGTGATGGCTTTGCTGGTGCACAGGTGTGGCATCAGCGTGAAGTGTTGCATTTTGAAATATTGTATTTCGCCACACATGGTGAGACCATCTTTCAGGTATTGCTCAAAAATGTCATATTTTACTGTAGTAGGCAAAAAGTCAAACGTGAGGAAAATTTTTTTATTCTGTCCATCTGGTGCATTTGGTTTTGACGACCCATTGCCCTTCGGGGAGGTCAACCACTATGCGCACTGCTGCAGCCTTGTCTGCTGCTATTTTGCTTTCAAAACCTAGGTCCAGCCAACTGCGTGACATGGAGTGAGGTGCAATGTACACCGCGGTCAGGAAAATTTTGTGTACATCTTCACAAAATTTTTCCCATTAGGCCGTTTTTTGGATGTCCAGATACACACGGACTCCAAATTCCACCGGCAAAAGTGGCTGGGAGTGTGGCGTGTTGATGTACTGGTTGCATTGTGCTTGCCACGCGAGTATCTCCGGGGAAATTGTGACCGCCAGTTTTTTGAGATTTTTTCTATTCTGCCAGATTCTCCGGGGCATTTTCAAAAGTTAGAGGCCGCGGGCCTTCTGCCTGCTCCTCTTGCCTTGCTTGCCCAACTGCTCCCAGACATGGGCGCAGACTAATCTCCTCTGTGAGATTATCAAACTAGATTTAGTCTTGAATTGAATAGGTTGCAAAAGTGTTTGCAACGAGAAAGAAAAGTCCCTGATAGTAATTTTGATTTAAATAATAGGGAAGAAATCAGCCAAAAGACCCTGACTGATTCTTGGTGAACCCCGCATATTGGGTAACACAATTTCAACCCCTCCATGGGCATTTAAATCAATAACTACTAATCAGGTTACTCTGACTACAAAGCATACTATGAGGCATTCATCTAATGATGCTTCCCCAAACATGCCCAAATCCATTCTAACACCTACGCGGAGACTGACCCCTTTTATAGGCATGATGGGGTCCCCCAAGGTGAAAAGAATTTCTCAGATGGGGATTAGCTGAAATACATCAAGTCGTTACCTCATGGGTATGTTTTAGCCAATAGTTATTCCCCATCCATCATTTCATCAAATAGATGCAAGTCTGTAGAACAATAAGCTACAATTGCATATTACTAAATTCAGAAATCCTCAAGCTGTATAAACGTCGAGCCTTGACGTTTTAAACACCTTAATCGTTTTATTAAGATATACTCTTTTTTATCCCCGCACAGCGCCTATTGAAGAACTATAAGTTTAAACTTCTTTTTATTTTCATATTTTTTATTATTTCCTTATCAATAAAAGAATGACCCCTAATTTATATCGTTGGATTTAAGGCAGCAAGCACCAGCGAGCTAGTTTCTTAATCCAAAAATTTAACAATACTTAATGACAATAAAACTAATTACACCTTGCACATTTTCCCTAAGTTGAACGAACAAATGGCCATACGCAGGGTTCTAACAACCCCATACCATCCTTAGTCTAATGGAATGGTCAAAAGGGTTAATGGAATGTTGAATATACTCAGGAAGCTGGTGATGAATAGACCGTCAGATTAGTTTACCCTCTTTTCCACCGCCATCTTCACTTACAATATTAGTTATCATTCCATGACTGCAAAGGGTTATTTTCAGCAGCTTTATGGAAGGCACACAGCTCTACCTACATTACTATACTCCTGTGTAGAGGATACCAGAAGAATAATCTGCAGCATCACTTGATGACTTTGACATCCACGCTAATCAAGCTCCATACTGAATCATACTCAACCAGCTTGGCTAAAGAGATCAAAGGTTAAGATTCTTATAAAGTAAGGCGTAGCAGACTTGCACAGTTTGTGATAAGAATCATGTTCTCATCCATGACCAGAATGGGTTTGGACGGCGGAATAAGTTAGCTAGTATTTGGATCAGGTTTTATGAGATAATAGAGAAGACTGGTACGGATGCTTATACAATTAAGGACTCAACAAGCAGTTGGATTGCCAACAAAATGCATGCTAAGTCCCTTTAAGCTTGCAACCAAAAAATGACATATTATACTAAATATATGGTGAGTTTTAATATAGAAAGTAAAGCACAAATACTGTCAATCAGGATGCCCCAGTATCACATCACCTCTTCTTATCTTACAGCAGTACTTGTGATTTAAAAAATCAGGAGCCATATTTTTTTCTTCCACTTATTCGTAGGTGGCTCAGTTTCTTGAGGACCTATGCGGTCTAGTGGTGAAAGCAGAGGTTGCATTATCTGTGGTGAGGGAGTCAGTGTTATCACCGGGGATGACGCTAGAATCATCAGGAGATATAGCAGTGGTTGTACTGGGTGAGGGAGTGGAACTATACATCCAGGGTAGGAGTTGAGGAGGCAACAACTCAACCCAACAATTGAGAAAACATGCTCCTGGGCCACCAGTAGAAAGGACCGCAACCACATCCGTTGGTGGTTGCAGGATAACAAGTAGTACGTGAAAAAGGGGAATAAAGTTGGAGTGGACCATGAATGAGGAGATGGATTCCAGCCTGAGTCAATAAAGATGCGGTGATTTTTAGACAGTCACAAAGAAGTCGCTTATGCTGGGATAGGCATGGGGAAAAGGAGCAACGCCAAATATTCTTGACGAGCCCACTCCAGGGATGCCTGATGGTGTTTTCATCACTGAATCTAGCTCACCTGCGTGGAGAAGAAAACCATGCTTCCCAGAAGAGCCATTATGGGAAGGTACCAGGCCAGGCTGTTGGCGTCCAGAGCTGCAAATGTGGAGGACACCAGACAACATACAATTTAGCCAGTTGTTTTCGGAAGTTCTTAGCGATAAAAGGTGGGTTGATGAGTGGGGAAGGGCCCAGACCATATGGCTAGCACCCATCGCATGAAGCATAGCATCTGGCGGACAGCTAATACCTCTGGATGTGGCTTATCAATAGCTGATAGCACTAGACGGCAGAAGTCAGATCTAGAAGCAAAACCGCTTCAGTAAATAAAAAACCTCTTCTCCACTACCACCTAGTGCAATTGTGCCATAAGAACGCTGAAGTGCGCACACAAGGATGTTAAATGGCCAACAAATTCAGAAAGGAGCTCATCCCAACTCATTCGGTCATGGCATCTACCTCTGGCGTCCCCTAGAAGCTTGGATAAGTGGGAATTGGGGAAGTGGAATTCTGCCTGGGTTTCCCATATTTGTGGCATACCATACTTGGAGAAAATGTACTGGGCTCAGGGCCCAGTTGTTAGAATTCATAATGCATCAGATGAACAATTTAAAAAAGCGGCGCTGAAGACTTATAATCCAGTCAAAGAGTGGGTAAGGTCAGTAAGTTTATATCTCTGAACAAAAGACTACTTTTATTAGTGGCGGTTCATTTGTTATCCATCAAGATTGAGGTAGTGTATTTTATATACCATAATTTGATATGGGTTAACAGTTCTCTTTCCACTCGGCGTAACTTTCCAAGCCAAATTACATGCTTTATAAAACAAATTGAATTCGCCCATAGTAGTTTCACTCCAATGTCATCAGATTCTCCGCCAGCTGCTCCAGTGTGGGGCAGCAGCGAAACTCCCCCCACTGTTTTCCATCCGGCAGGAAAACGTGCTAACTGGTTCACCCAGTCATTTCAAACCCATGGGCTGATTCGTTCCACCCAAGGACCTGGACGCCCACCTTGCTCTTACCCAAGCTGTACCACGCTGCGCCCTAGTGCTCCCCGGAGCAACATGTGCTATGGCCTAAGGGTCAAATATGGGAAACTATTCCCATACCACAACCAATACATTATCAAAATGGCTCAGGCGGTGATGACACCCGCGGGCTTTATCAATTTCCACCCCTACAAGGGGTATTTTGACCTCAGCTTCACCTGTGAAGCTGATTCTGCCACTGCAGCAACTGTGCCCCTGGTATTCCTGGGTACCTCTCTTCCCACAATTTGGACCCAGCTCCCAGCGGACACCACTTTGGTGGTTCAGTTTGCTGTCCTGCCCACCCACCTCCCCCTGAAGTGCTCCACCAGGAGCTGATAGATGGTTTGGCAGCTTATGGCTCCAACTCATCTTACACTCTGTGGTCCCAAATGGGGCCACATGACTTGCTGGGCCTCGTGCATATGCCACAATAAGCCCTGAATTTAGTATAATTGTGGCAGAAATTCCACCGTGCACTGTTATTCCCTCAGCGCCCAACCATTCGTTTTGGGCACACATTGAGGGCGGGTGAATGATCTGTCCATCATGTTTTGAGTTAGACCACTCAAAATGCAAGTGCCCCTACTCAACTAAATCAGATGGATCGGATGACTCATCCACTAACCTACAATCTGATGCCCACCCTGTACAATTTCAGTTATGATGCACAATCCTACCTCCTCCACCCCCAAAGCCTGTTGCTGCAGCTACACCTGCAGCTACCAATCAGCCTCCTCATTACCCCAATGCCATACATAATTCCTCCAACCAAGCATCATATTGGATCCCAGTTTGATCTCATGCTTCTGCAAATGAATTTAACAAACCTCAACTGTACCTTATTCCCTAATCCAATTTAACCAAACCCCATGGGCATTATTGGCTGAAAATGACGAATCAGGTAAGTTCATTGAAGAACCATCTCTGCAGATTGAGCGGTTTATTAATGCAGAATGGTACTCCAAATACCCCCTCAACTTCATACCCCACAGCCAAATGCTGAATAATTTAACAGTTATCATTAGCTTGCAGCCAAAGCAGCTGCAACACCAGATTGTCATCCCTTGCGTAAAGCTGTCACTAAAATCAGTAGTGATACTCAAAGGAGGAATTCCACCTCCTTTACACCTGAAACCTTAACCCCAAAAAGTAAAATCAAGGTGAACCAGTATTAAAAAATGCAAACGATGCTATCCAGACCGTGGCAACTATAGCACAGAATACAAAAGCAAAAATAACTTGAACCAACATTGCCACGTTTGTACAACTCCCAGATGCCCAAATTAAAGCTGAAAAAGCTTTAACCAGATATCTCAGTGCCATTTACATAGCTGGCAATTTCCATGAAATTCCAATTATCAGATATATTGAACCACATACTGAAGATGCCCCAACGCCATTACTGACGGCCGTGACATGTACTTTACTATGGGAGGAAGAAGCTGCTGCTGAAGAGGCTGCCGAAGATGAGCCCCCTGACCCCCCTCCCCTTCCGCCATGGAGGGATAAGCGGCTTCCGCTGCCCTCCTGGCTGGTCAGTTTTTGAAGCATTTCATTTAATCCGCTCATTAGGGCGTTTTGTTTGAACCAAATAGTTACGTTTTTTAGTAGTATATTTTTAGTTTTGGTAATGTTCATCCCCTGGTCAGCTTGCCTTAAATAATATGATATGGTTAACACTAAGAGATTTGACCTCAGCCAAAATATGGGGTCCATCTGAAACTCCAAATAATGAGACAAAAACGATGATTATTAGAGAAGCTGAGTAGCTGCGTAGATGTGCCAAAGAGTGGCTGGAAAGATGAGTGAAAAGGGGAGAGATGAAGAAAAGAAAGGAGGTCTTAGATTAATTTTTATTTTTATTTAACTGAGGCAAGCTGACCAGGGGATGGATATTACCAATGATCAAACAAGCTAAAACAAAAAAAATAAAACAGAGTTAAAATGAGATAGATGGATCCACTTGAACTGACTTAAGGTTCAAACAAAACACATCAACCAACTTAGAAGCAGAAACCACTATCCATCCATGGAGTTGGGTGAAGGGGGATCGGGAGGCTCTTATTCCTCATCTGTTGTGGACATGTAGCGGCACAAAGCTGATATCAATGGTGTGGGCGCATCAATGAAATGGGGGTCAAGATAACAAAGGGGTGCTTACAACTCAATGTGTGCAATGAGGAGGGTGGAAGTATATTCTGCAAGTGCTTTTTCCGCTTCAAAAGCATATTTTAGGCAGGGTGGCGATGGTTGCAAGGTTGTTGCGGGTAATCCAGGTCTTTAAGACAAACTTTGCGACCACCACAACTTTTTTGAACTTCTAATTTGACGCCTGAAAGTATCAGAGATGGTTTATCTTCTTTTGGAAGCATGGTACTAGGTAGTATAGGAGGTGGCAGGCCCATAGCCAGTACTGCGACTGATTTTGCAATGGCTTTACAGGATGGGCGAAATTTGGGGAAGGCAACCGCCTCTTCAGCTAGTTAGTGGTCACTTTTGAATGGGGTGGCATCAGGGCAAGGCGCATTATTGCACTTTGGGAATTGGGCCGCACAATCAGTATTGAGGTACATTTCAAATGGAGGGGGCCCAGCCCATTCATATTCAGGGATAAGATCGCCCAATTCATCAACCTTAACCAAATAAATCAATGAATTTTTGGTTGATTTTGATTGTGTTGTTTGCATATGGGTTATCTGTTGCGTTTGGTTGGGTGGGTGGTTTAGAACTTAATTTAGTCCATTTTGGCTTCTGATTAGTGGGTTCATGAGAAGAGTTTCGTTAAGGTAATTTTTGGTCTGTTAATTCAGTGTTTGCTGTGGCCACCACTTTGGGGGAGGGGGAAGGATAGTACCCCGTTCAAAAAATGTTATTGGATTGGCTATGGGGTCATCATGCATAGAGTTGGGTATGGATGCCATGGCTCATGAGATGGAGGGTCAGCGCCATTTTGAATGGTCCAGTTCAAAACAGGTAGGGCAAATGGTGCGCCCTCCATCCACTTGAGCCCAAAATGGATGGTCTATGACAGAGGGGATAATGGTGCGAGGGGGATTGAGAGGGCTATTTTTGTTGATGCTGGACATATAGTCACAAATGTATGGAGAACTGCGAGGCGATTAGCCTTATTGGGAACCATAAATTTTATCATGGGATTGGAACTTATTTTAATAATCCAGCAATATTTTCAATTCATTAAAATTTGGGGTGGTAGGTGGTAGGCCTGCAAACTGAACCACAAGAGTGGTATCAGTGGGCAACTGGGTACAAGTGGTTGAGAGGGGGTGCCATGGAACACCAGGGGGATGGTAGCTACTACTGCAGCATCAGCTTAACTTAAAAAGCCAAGATCAGAATACCCCTTGAAGGGGCGAAGTCGATGAAGCCTGAAGTCATCATAACAGCCTGGGCTAATTTGATAATTGCTTTATCCGAATAGGGGAACAACTTGCCATATTCAATCTGGAGGCCAGATTTCATGCTGCTCTGGGGGAGCATAAGGGGGCAGTGTGGAACCATCTGGGTTCAGGCAAGATGTAAGGCTAAGTCCTTAGGCATGACATGGCGTGCTAAAAGAATTCAGATGGCTAGTAAGTCCAGCACAATTACGTTTTGGCAATGGCCAAAAACATCAGAGGTGGCACACCACTGCCCCATGTGGGGGCATCAGGCATCAAACGTATCAGCATAGGTAACTGAATAGAGAGACAACAAGTGGAGCTGCTTTACTAAATTTCAAATTACAATTTAAGTAAAAGTGAGCAAATCAAGATAGAGAAGTGAAGCCTTTAATCAATAGCACATGTAAATTCTACATTGTAGTTGGAAGATTGTGGTAGTGTACCCTGCAATTCTAAAAAGGTGTGCGCTGAGTCCCTTAGCTTAATTTTATATTTTATTCCAACTGTTTGAGGAATGATGATATTCATATTTTCTTTCTGTTATTAGTGGGAAACCTCCGGTGCAACCTTTGGCGAATCTCAACTGATTCCGCTGGATTTTACAACATGGAAGAAAACTTGCTCCAGAATGTCCTTTGTAAATTGGTACAGTGTGACACTAAGCTCAATTTTGGTGTCTGGTAGCTTCCCGCACCTTTGATTTCTCATAGACTCAATAAAAACCTTCTCAACTTTTCAGCACTTTGGTCACCACTTTTTAATTGGTGTAACCAGCCTCAGCCACCTCCATTGCTTTAGCTGACAACTCAGCTAGCTTTACCAACGCTTTTGGTATCTAGCCTCTCCTTCTCTGTAATTGCCATGGGTAACTTCCACTCTCTAGGCTCATTAGGCTTGGCCTGTAAGTCCAGGGGAACGTCCCCTTTGCTTGGATCAGGCAATCTTCAACTCCAAATAAGAAGGTTCCAAAGAGGGTGGCTGTACCCCTTGTCATCCAGGGCAACCTCAATCATGTGGTAGATGAGCGTTGGGTAACAGCGCTTCCTCTGAAGATTTCTCCCCTAATACCTATGCTTGCCTCTACTAAATTTGTTACTGAGTTGAGGAAATCTGCACTTTAATTATTGGTAATTGTCTTCCCCACAAGTGGGAGGGACTTTATAGAACCAACAGCATTGAATCCTCAGAATTAAAGACAAAATGTCTGAAATCAATGGTAATAAAGCCTGACAATCGGAAAACTAATAATCAAAAAGGGACAAGTATCAAACTCTCAGCTGGAATTTCTGATGGCATCAAGTCATCGAGCAGTACAATTGCTGCTGCCAGACACACCTCAAATCTTTTTTAGGGATGATTTTGATGAGCAGTTGTCATCTTCAGAACTATCAAAGATAAGTCACAACACCTATTTAAAGAATTGGAATTTGTTCCTGATGCAACTCATTTGGCTGAACAAACGCCCCAGAAACCGGGCACAGATGGGTTAATCATCCCAAACCCATTTCCAACCAATTGGGATTTCCCTTATGTGGGTTGGCTCTGGGAAATTTCTGTTGCTATTGGGCTAGACACTGTTGCACCTATCAATGAAAATGCATGTTGTATTTCTGATATAATTAACGATAATCATGAGGCAGCTAGGGCGGATTGGGAAGAATCTGCTGAACATGATATCAGTTACAATTATTTGAGTGCCTTGAGATGAGGCAATATTGGAATATATTGGGTTATTAATGGATCGCTTTAAATAAGGCGATAAGGCAATAAGGCAATGTCAATATTTGACAAATACAAAGTAAATCGCCTACAATTAGGGTGATAGAGGATTAGATAATAACAAGCTGAATTTGAGGAGAATCGGCAGAATAGAATAGCCCAAGCTATGAGAGCAGTATCACCTGAAGCCGCTGTATATAAGCGAGATTGGCTTTTGAGAAAAGAGGTTGTTAATAGTAGAGAGAGCGGGAGAAACTTTTCTTTCTCGTTGCAAACACTTTTGCAACCTATTCAATTCAAGACTAAATCTAGTTTGATGATCTCACAGAGGAGATTAGTCTGCGCCCATGTCTGGGAGCAGTTGGGCAAGCAAGGCAAGAGGAGCAGGCGAAAGGCCCGCAGCCCTTAATGTTCAAAAATGCCCCGGAGAATCTGGCAGAATAGAAAAAAATCTCAAAAAACTGGCGGTTACAATTTCCCCAGAGATACTCACGTGCTAAGCACGATGCAACCAGTACATCAACACGCCACACTCCCAGCCACTTTTGCCGGTGGAATTCGGAGTCCGTGTGTATCTGGACATCCAAAAAATGGCCTTATAGGAAAATTTTGTGAAGATGTACACAAAAAGTTTCCCGACCGCGGTGTACGTTGCACCTCACTCCATGTCGCGTGGTTGGCTGGACCTAGGTTTCAAAAGCAAAATAGCAGCAGATGAGGCTGCAGTGGTGCACATAGTGGTCAACCTCCCTGAAGGGCAATGGGTCGTTGAAACCAAATGCACCAAATGGACAAAATCATACCAAATTTTCCTCACGTTTGACTTTTTGCCTACTATGGTAAAACGTGACATTTTGGAGTAACACCTGAAAGATGGTCTCGCCATATACAGTGAAATACAATCTTTTGAAATGCAACGTTTCACGCTGATGCCACACCTGTGCACCAGCAAAGCCATCGCAGTTCTGACCCCAACTGAGGAGATCGCGAAGGACCTAACCCAGATCCCGCACTCCACCTTTATTGACATCGCAGGGCATACCACCCACCCATTCTGGGTAACCGTGGACAGCGCGCCCCCCATTTGCACCCACTGTGATGCGTTCAGACATAAGACACACGCATGCCCCAACAAGGAGGGCGTCACATTCCAAGAACACCCCTCAGTGGCCATGGCCAGCGGAGAGGCGCACTACGAACCAACTGCAAGCACCAAGGAGGCTTTCCCGTGGGGAGCACAAGGCTGCTACCTATTGGTAAAGCCCATCTCCCCACAGGAGTGGAAGAAGGCCAAGCAGGCCCATAGGGCCGCGGCCAAGGAAGTGGCCAAGGCTACTACCACCATCCCACACTCACAACGCCAGGAGGACATGGAGACCTTTGCAGTGGAAGTAACTCGGGAATCCATCACCCAATCAGATTGGGAGGCCCATGCCAAGCGGGCCACTCAATCCAAGTATCTGATGGGAGATTTGATCTCACCCAATCGCTGCACCTAAGCTCCGGTTGAAACTGACTTGGGACCTATCCCAACTGAAATTTTTTTTGCCCTGCTTGACGGTGTACTGAACTTATCTGCACCACAAAAAATTCGTCCAACATCAGGAAAACAAAAAGCGAAGGACAAAGCCAACATGACACTTTCTGTAAAAATTAACAAAAACTCTAATAGCATTGCTGCTAACACCCGCGCTGCTGTGAAAGCCCGTGGGGACCATGAAGAGGCTGGTGGGCCTGGGGGCCCACCCCCTCGCACCTAAGGTACAATGGGGGAAACCTTCACTCTAGGGACGCTGAATATCGCCAGACTCAAGGCCTCCCCATCCCAGCTAGGAAACTGAGTTTTTTACAAAACAATTTACCCGTGGATATCCTGGTCATCCAGGAGTCCCACTGTCCACGAGGTTCCGAGGAAGCTTGAAAACAATGCTCCTCCCATCCCTATCCTTTTGATCAAAGCACTGTGGGGTGCTAATTCAGTAAGATAATTTTTTTAAATTCACATCCTCATAAATATTCCTAAATGGCTGAGTGCTCATTGTCACCTTCTCATGGGCTGACGTTGCACACACAATTGTCAACATCTACGCCCCAAACGGTGCACATGAGCATCAGATATTTTTCTCGTCAGTCAAATCCCTCCCGCTACCCCCCAATTCTTTCCTAGTTGGCGACATGAACTGTTGGCTAACCTCACCAACGGACCGGTGGCCGCCCTCACCCCATGCCCCACAGGGTCACGTAGAACTACGCGTTCTAAAAGTCACCCTTGGGTTAATGGATGTGCTGCCATGACATGCCCCACTGCTCAAAAACATGACACGTCCCCATGTCCACAATGGCCAATTAAGGTCCATGACCCACATAAAGCTTTTTCTAACGCCGGCAAAATTCCAACCCCACATCTCCCACTTCAAAACAACAAAAATGGAATTCTCCGACCACCAACTGGTCTTGATAACATACCACTTACCCGTCACAGTTGCAAAGGCCCCATATTGGTGCAAAATCCGCCCCCCCGAGCTAGCGTTGCTAGGATTTTCCACATGGGTGGAAGAGGCAACTTTGGCGAAATTGTTTGTTGCACCATTTTGCATGGACCCCATTTCCACATGGGCAACTTTCAAAGAAGACACCATCCACCACTATCGCCATCTCTCCTCCAGACGCTCACGAGCCACATTGGCGGTTATCTCGCGCGCGCTGGTGGAATTGGCCCACTTGGAGTCCAACATTCCAGCCACAGGATATAGCCCTGCATGGGGCCAGAAGTGGGCGGAGGCAGCCGCCCACCTCAAAACACTAGAAAGGCAACACAAACATCGGGTTTGTGTCCAATACAGGGCCACATGCATCACTAAAGGCGACAAGTGCACCGCATACTTCTTTAAGAAATTTTCACCATGCCAGAGCGTGGCCTGCACACAAGTGCGAAGATTGGATAATACCATCGTGGACACACCGGCTGAAGTGACAATCAAAATGCAAAGATATTACTCTGAGTTATACCGAGCTGAAACAATTCAGCTGGCCAAAATGGCGGAATTTCTTGACCAAGCTCATATCTGCACCATTTTCTGATACCTGAAATAATGAATTTAATTACTCCAAACGAATTATGGACAGCCATTCTCAGTGCGCCAAACTGAAAATGCCCAAGCCCAGATGGCATTCCATATGAGTTCTACAAAAAATATTTCAAAATATATCCCCATTGCTGCTAGCCTCACTCAACCAAAGCCCGTTGGAAATGCGCCTCCTACCAGGAGGACATGAGGCCTTTACTGTCACACTCTATAAGAAAGGGGATAAGCTTGACTTAGCCAACTGGCGCCCCATTTCTCTAACAAACACAGACACCAAAAGTTTAACAAAAATCATGTCTAACCGTTTAGGGACTGTAGCATCTGCCACCATCTCCCCAGAACAATTCGTTTCATCCCCAGAAGGTCAATTTGGGATTACGTGCACTCTGTGGCTAATGTGTGTCAGTCCACAGCCTCTGGGGCACTTGTATTCTTGGACCAACAAAAGGCCTATGATAGAGTAAACTGGGAATACCTCAGGGCCTGCCTCCATCAATTCCACCTACCCCCCGCTTCATAAACTGGGTGATGCTGCTCACGGAATCTGTGACAATGGCAGTGCGTGGCCCAGGCTTCCTAACGGAAGTAGTCCGCCCTCAAAGGGGCCTGTGACAAGGGGACCCCCTCAGCCACTCTTATACAACTTCAGCCTTGACCCACTACTGCGAAATGTGAATGCCCACCTCACTGGGGTTCATGTGCCAGGCCAAACCCCAGTCAAGATGATGGCATTTGCAGATGATTATGTGGTGGGGGTGTCTAATAACAAAGCTGCACGCGCGCTTGAAGCCCTCTCCCAGGAATATTCCCAGGTAAGCAACGCGGCACTAAACGCCTCTAAATTCTGAAATCATCCTCCTTGGTCGGTTTCATAACTGCTGGGCCTCAGCAAGTAGTTCCCAACCCGGCCCATCTGCTCGCCCACGTCCACGCCTTACTAACTCAACACACACCGCTCCACTGGTGCTCCCCTTTGTGCCACGTCCTACCATAGGACCGGTCATAGGACCGGTGCGCCATCTGGGCGTGTGGATGGATGCAGGCGGATATGCGTCAGAAGTAATGGAGTGCCGTATACTGGACAACGTGATGAAGCGAATTGGCTTTCTCAGAGCCCACCCTACTACCCTCACTGGCAGGGTTGTTCTTGCCAACTCTATGCTCCTATCCTAAGTCTGGTTCGGAGCCCACGCCATCCCCTTCTCCCCAAGCTTCTTCAAATCCCTGTATGCTTTGCTGCAAGGATGGCTTTGGTCAGGCCACCCTCCACCACTATGGCTAGAGGTCATGTTTGGCCCTCATCATCAAGGTGGCATGGGCCTGCTTGACTTCAAAGCCCATGCTGCCAAGATCCTGGGCACCTGGATCGCAGCCGTCACTGCTCCTACACTCCCATCCCAACACTGGTCCCGCGCAGCCCGCTCCAACTTCTCCCAAGCCTTGGGCCTCAACAATCCATCAAACCCCCACTCCCTGATGAAATACCTCGCATCACACACATCGGCCACAGGTCCTCACGGGACTAAAAACCACTACAAACAAATCCTACTCTCCATGCAAAGCACAGAATGGAAAATTTGTATTAGTGGACATACAACCCGAAGAGGCCGCCCCTCTCCTCAGTTCACACAAGAGGTACAGGGACTACCCATCCATGATGGCGTGATCCCCATTCGACCCCAAGTCCTATCCAGGGTGGACTACCTGGACATGATGGACATCCCTTATTACACTGAGACCCAAAAGACTTTCTGGAGATACGCACACCATCCTCTGTTGCAGCCTCAAGTCCGCTCCCATGTGTGGCGCTGCCTGAGGTGGGTGTATCATACAGCTGAGCGCTCTAACGCTTTACACTCATCCTGTGTCGTGTGTGGCCAGTATGGAACGCTGTTCCACCGCCTGGAGAAGTGCCCCACCTCTAAAGTGTTATGGCGCGAAGTCCAACATCTGCTAGGCCAGGATCAAACGCATCCCTTCAGTCTGTCAAAAGATATGTTTGCTTCATCAATGGTTTCCCCCCTTCCACCCTCCCTCCGTGCTCTGATGGTTGCAATCGCCATGTGGACTATCCACACGATTGTCTTGGATGCCATCGCTGGCTTTATCCCCACCCTCCCAGAAGCTGTCCACAGATTCCGGTCTCATTTGGTGGACCACTTTCAAGTGTGGATGTTTGGATATCTCCCACCGCGTCGCTGACAGCTGGTCTCCTCCTGGTTCCCAGTCTGGTTCATCAAATCAGACCCCTTTCTCCACACGTGCTCAATAGTGGCTACGGCCCCTTCACACGTTCCCTCCCCTCCCCATAAGTGGCGTTCCCGCTGGCAACAAGAGATAGCATCGCTTCTCTGGGGTGCCCCCCTGGTACTAAGTTTATCTTTCCTGAGCCATATTCAGAAGTGTCCGTCCCATGGTCGGCCTTCCCCACAATAAATTTAAAGTTTAAAATAGTAGAGAGAGCGGGACTGTCAGGGACTGGTGTACTACTGACCTGGTTTGGGGTAGGTAACCATGAGCTTGGATAACCAAGGGGTTTATCCCAGTGTGACAAGGACACTAGAGGTGTCCAGGTATAAGGATTGGTGGGTAAGCTGGTATGGGAGTTGCTTAAAGACATGGCTTTAAAGGGGAAAGTTGGAAGGGATTATTTTGTAGGCTGGGGTGGTAGACTGGTATTGATAACACTTTAGTAAGTAAACTTGAGAGAGTTTTCATTATAAGTATATTTTTATTGACCGCAAAGATTAACCAAATGAATGCCTTGGTTTTATATACCATCCTACTTCCTGTACTTACCTAAGCTTAATTGATTTTAAACAGTGCACTATCCTTCTCTGGAGCTTATGGGATTGCAACTTACATGTGATTTTTAAAGGCAGTGGGAATCATCTTAGTCTCATTGTAAATTCGATTTGATGCTATTAATTGACCCAATACTTTTGCAAATGAAGTAATTTAAACGATTAATCAGACATTTTTACTGCGTCATTCATTTGATATACAATTATTCAATCTAACTTCATCAAATATCATATTAATCTGAATGATAATATCTGTGACTTTATGAATTCCACTAATTTCAGAATTTACCCTCACAGGGACAATGAAAGATCACTGTATTTATTAAAACAAATAAAAGAGTCGTTTGGGGCACTTGCTCCTATTTTTGGTATATTTCAAGTGTGTCTGAAGGACTGACAATCCCAATCATCTGTCTGTTGCTCAGTGAGTTCAACCTGTACAAACAATATGGCAGATCCTAACAATACCATCCGATTTTATAACAATGCAGTTGAGCCTTAGTCCAGGCATCTATGGATGAACTGATAGCAACTCAGCATGCCACTAAATCCTTTGATGTCAGTTCAAATTGTTTTTATTCACCCCTCCCCTGAAAATTTTCTGGTTTAGGTCAAATTTTAGGGCCCTGATCAATGCTTTGACCTACTACCAAATTTAACACTATGTAATCAGTTGCATCACACTGAGAAAATTGTTAATCAATTCTCTTTATTTTTCTTTGAGTAAAATTCCTACTAGTACCCAAAATTTTTTATTTACTACAATTCTCTTTGCTGAAGTCCTGATGGCACTAACTCGTTGGCCTGTCAGCCCCTACTCTGGATGGGCTATACAAGCTTTGATGATTACAATCACTCCCATCATATTCAAATGGATCCAACGTGCATGAAACTTCTGGGAATTTACCTCATTATTGAAGCTATCCATTATTAGGATATCAGAATCCTGTGGCCTCATATATCACACTTTCAAGCAAGGATCCTCCCCTTTATCTCTACTTTGGTGATGAACCCTTCCACCAGTAATCACAAAGTAGTAAACCCAATAGTACAATCCCCTACAGCAAGACTCATAGGGTTTGAGGTTGTTTCCGTTTGGTTCAGTACTAGGTTTCTTCTCACGTTTGTCCAAAATCAACGAGCCATTGTTACCCAATTTCCAGCTCCATACAATGTCATCCGAGTGACAATGCCACTGGCATTCTGGATTGCTTTTTGGGTGCTCACACAACCCAACTGGCAGGCCAGTTTAAACTTCTTCTGCTGTTTTTCTGACATGGCCGCTGCATCAGAAGGTTTAGACTGAGTACATTTTGGCTCTGACGTGCCCCTTCAGGACACACAGAAAAAACACCTGTCCTGCAGTGCCATAGGGATATTCCAGGTCCCCACAGTGACCAAATGAGGCAACTTCCCATATGTCTTTGAAAGTTCAACTTTAAACCCCAGTCCACAGAGCCTACAGCAGACTTTTTCAAGCTACCGTGCTTCTGCTTCACATCCTTTACCAGTTTGTTCTCATCAAAGTAGATCACTCAGTTAAAGTCTCAGCCATTTACATATTTCCTGAATTAACCGCTTTTCTAAATCCAAGTCCAACAAGCCCTTGGTGCAGAGACCAAAACCCTTAAGGGTCCCTGATGACCTATCTTAGGTCATTGACAAAAAATGGGTTTTGGCTTTGCCAGCCAGAGATGAGGAAAACGGTTTATCTGAGACAAAACCCCAGGCGGGTTTTTATTAATACCCAGAAAATCACAAGATATGAGGTTAGAAAATCTGACCAAATTTATAAATTTTTGATTTGGTTGAAGAACGATGAATTTGTAGCTAAAATCAGATTACAATAACCACTGGAAACTTCGTGAAGCAACACCCTATAAATTAAGTCCCAAGATGAGAAAGGCTTTGCTTTTCTCAGATATTCTGATCACCCTAACAAAGTCTAGAAATCTTGGGCCAGTTTCTTGTATAATTTTTGTTTTCTTTAACAAAAAATATATTTCTTCGAAGATCTGTGATGGCTGGAGTTCGTTTTCCGCTCTTATTTTCACCCACTGCTGTATGTGAGCCCTCCACCCACTCCACCACCTATTCCACCGGCTCCGCCTCCTCCTATCTTTCTGGCCTTTGCCTTGGATTTTACGTCACCCTTCCCAGCTCTCAGGGCCTCTTGTCCCTGATGGTTGTGGCCAGTTTGGTGTGCGTTTTGCTCCAAAGACTTATATGGAAACACAATACTGACCGTTTAGGACGTCTCTTAATTTTGTTGGGTCACTTGTCTTGTTGTACCACCTTTGGCCTGTGTCTTTCCCTCCAGCAACCTCTTGCGCTCCAGTTTCACTGATAGTTGAACTTTTTGAGCTTAAATATCATGGCCCCTCTACTAACAACAGGTGGTATGACCCACAATATGAACCTTCTGATTGCAGTGCAAATGTCAAATCATATGGCCTCCTCATTCTAGGTGCTCAAACTGGAAGCTAAACCCTGTTATTTTTAAATTAAACTTATATTGACAAGTCATAAGTTTTAACCCAAGAGCAAAATTTTAAATATGGAGTAAACTGAACCTGAAACCTCAAACACACAGCCTATGAGCATTTTGTAGACTATCCAGTTTTCACCTTTATGGTATGAACCCTTTTAAGGCTCTCCACCGTGCCACCCATCAAATCTTTTAAGGGATCATAGTTCCACACTTTGTAAATCTTGGTTCTCACCCCAAAACTATTAGCAGCCACTTACAACCAGGAGGCTAAAACCTTCAAATCAAAGGAGGCCACGCCCTCTATTATTATGTCAATGGAGTTGGTCTCTCTGGTTTGATCTGTATTGGGGCTAACCTCTCCAGCCCTTTTTGTGCAAGAAGCGTTGCAGCCCTTTTGGGTGATCTGTTAATTTAATACGTGAGTGCTATCACCTTTCACTGCACCAGTGTAGGGCCACGTATGCCACTTGCCACTATCCACATTTCAGGCTAACCTATAAAACTGTAGTGATTATTTTAGCAGGTGTGCAAGTACAGCCAATCATGAATTCTCTACCCCTGTCATTGAGACCTTCTTTTGATGCACCCTGCCTTGTAGAAGAGTAGTGTGACAGATGATATGCCTGACTCATACCCCCCTTCATGTCTGTATTCCCCCCCAAAGGAGAGTGGAAGCACCCACAAGAATAAGTCAGCTTAAAGTTACTAGCTTACATCCTACACCTCTTTCAGGTCACTACTGGACCTTTCTGAAGCATCTTATTGGGTTCTGGTGTTGACTACTCATTCAATTTTTTACATTATTTCCTCAGTCGCGCCATGTGAAGTCCCCAGCTTACCCTATCTAGCTCCCAGCATAGCATCTTTAATTTATATACTTGTTCCATTAGAGTGCTTATTTGATTATCAGATTGAGATGGTGGTGCAATAAACTTCACCTTGGTAATCTATCCATCTTTACCGATTTATTGTTTTTATTTGTCAATGGAATATTAGTAGCTGATATTCTATCTTTATACCAAAAACTGTCATTGTTCTTCAAGAAAAATGGAATAGTTTATACTAATTGGTTGTAATAACACCATTCAAAAATGTGACTTTTTAAAAGCAACATTAAAAATTTTAAGGATCTATCGTTTGAAACTCTAAGATATCTGTTCCTTTTTTTCCAGTTCTTCTGAGTTCTTTTTATTGTTGAAAAAATTTTCTGATACTTAATCTTTTGAGGCTAATTTCAGTTTAAATTTCATTTAAATGGAGAGTCAAAAGTTAGAATTGGTTCAATGCATTAATTTAAAAGTCATCTTAAAATTAATGGGATGTCTACTGTCAGACAATTACAAGTCTTAAGTATCAAAAAGAGTGGATCAGATGTAAACGATGATAAAATTAGCCAAAAGACCCTGGTCAATTCCTGGTGGAACCCCACTAATCAGGGCAACACCTTTACTAGTACTTATTGGGCAAATATCACTAGTTTGGATAATTGAATTGCATCAGCTATACAGTGAATTCAGAGGAGCCCATCAGAGGCTCCTCCCCAAGCCATTTCTAATTTGTATAACCTACATCGCGGAGACTGGCCCCTTTTATAGGGTCAGAGGGGGTCCAACAAGGTGAAAAATATTCACACCTACTGATTGGGTAAAATACATAAAACCTTACTGCACATGTTTATCCTACCTTCCCTCCATCAGCTGACCCATCAAAGCAAAGTGAGTCTCCTGAGCTCCAATAGGTCGAATCCCAATATTCCCTAATTTTTAAATTTTATTTAGGGAAGGCCAACCATGAGATGGACACTTTTAATATGTAAACTAACAAGCACTGATATAATCTAGAGGCACCTCAGAGAAGCAGACGATATATCCTGTTGCCAGCTGGATCGCCAAATAAAGGAAGGAGGTCTTGTGATTAGAGGCTTTTGCCACTATTGAACACATATTAAGGAAAGGGTCTGAAGTGATGAACCAAACTGGAAACCAGGATGAGACCAAATGTCGTTGATGGGATGGTAGGTAACCAAACAACCATGCTTGAAAGCGGTCCATAAAGTGCAAATGGAATCGGCATACAGCTTCTTGGAGGGTGGGAGTAGAGCCTGAAATGGCATCCAGGACAACCGTGTAGATAGTCCACTTAGTTATTGCCACCACTAAAGCTCAGAGGGAAAGGTTATATAGGGGAATTCAAGGAAAAGGCAGATATGTCCTTAGATAGGCTGAAGGTCAGTGTTTATCCAGTCAACAGAGACGTTGAACCTCACGCCAGATCGCTTTTGACGGTGGGCACTCTTCCAGGCGGTGGACTAAAGTCCCATATTGGTCACACGCAACACATGAGTAGTGTGATGCTTTAAATCTCTTAGCAGTACAGTATACCCATTTTAACCAGCACCATACATGGGAAAAAACATGCGGCTGCAAAAGAAGATGGTGGGCATACTTTCTGATGGCTTTCTGGGTTTCTAGGAAGTAGGGAATGTCCAACATGTCCAGATAATCCACCCTGGCCATGATAGGGGATCTCCTTGGTATCAAACTGTTCAGAACGGCTTGGCCTTGTACTTCCTGCGTGAAACTGGGAGTAGGGAGACCCCTCTGGGAGGTGTGCCCACTGATGCAAATTTTCCACTTTGCGCTCCACATGGAGAGTATAATTCATTTAAAGTGGGGCAGCGTCCCATGTGGGCCCGCAGCAAAGGGATGCGAGGCAAGGTATTTCAACAGAGTTTGTTGGTGGGTAAAATTGCTGAGGCCCAGGACGTAGGAAAATTGGTGTGGTCCATCAATGACTAGTGTTGGGCTTGAAATGTGGGGTTGGTGACCGCAGCGATCCATGTGCCAAGAGTTTTGGCAGCATATGCCTCAAAGTTGAGCAGGCCCATACCACCACTATGGCGAGGGCCAAACAGGACATCCAGGTGCATTGACGGTGGGCGGCCTAATTAAAGCCACCCTGGCAGTAGGGCATATAAAGAGGTAAAGAATGATGGGGAAAAGGCGATAGAGTGGGCCACAAACCAAACTTTTGATATGAGCATAGAGTTGGTCAGCACAACCCTGACTGGGAAAGTAATTTGGTGGGCTCTGAGGGAGGTGATGCATTTTGTGACATTGTCCAGAGAATGGTGCTCCATCACGGAAGAGGCATACCCTCCCACCTCCAGCCACACCCAAATGGTATACCGGACCAGCAGTGGGTCTTGGCATGAAAGGGATCACAAGTGGGGCGGTATGGGGTTGGCAGGGAAAGCGAACTCGTGAGCTAGCTGTTGAAGCAGGTAGGAAATGTGGTGCTGGTTTAAGTGGGATTAGAACCGACCAAGGAGAATGATTTTGGGTTTGGAGGTGTTAAGTGCGGCTTTACTGACCCTGGAGTAATTCTGGATAGTTGCCTCCAGCTCACACGAATCATGGTTGCTAGACACCCAACCACACAATCTACAGCAAACGCCAGCATCTTAACTGGTGCTTGGCCTTGCACATGGACACCAGTAAGGCGGGAATTCACATTTTGTAAAAGTGGGCCGAGGCTGAAGTTATACAAGAGTGGGCTCAAAGGGTCCCCTTGGAGGAGGCCCCTTTGAGGGCGAACTACATCAGTGAGGAAACCAGGGCCACGCACAGCCATTGTGGCGGATTCCATAAGCAACATCACACAATTATTAAATCAATGGGGGATGTGGAACTTGTGGAGGCTATCATGTACCAATGATGTTATTATGTGTAGATGCTAAAGACAAGGCTGAGTGCCAAGAAGCCTAAAAGGTGAAACTTCAGGCCCTTCTGGACCTGAAGCATACTGTGGACCAGCGCTGGGTGCAGGACAGGTATGCTCAGGTTGGCCTGGAGGAGGAACCTAGGGCCCAGCCTTGAAGCAAGGAATTCGCGTTAAAATGAACTATCTACCAAATTAAGGTGGACGGTTTGGTTTGCTTAGTTTTAGAACAAGGGTTCGAAACCCGTTCCTGCTATGAAATAACGCGCTCAAGTTCAATTCAGCTTCAGTCTATAACTCGAGTGAAGTCAGTTTCAGCCTATTTTAAAACTTGGATGAAAGTATCACCCTATTGGCGAGTCGCTGCTTGGGCCCACTGCAGCATAACCCTAATTTCCCCATCCAAGCTTAAATACATTTTCCTCTGACCAACATTCCTTGTTGGTCGTCTTTCCATTAAAACAAAAACCCGATTTTTGCACATTTTTTATGTTATTTCTAGTTAACCTGTGCGCAGACCTCTTTGAGGAGGTCTCACAATATATTAACCAGTTGATTGTAACAATGGTAAGACCTTCTTTTGGTGCTCCATTTGCCCATTT
>JAKSZP010007419.1:0-26147 GCA_022478985.1 Massospora cicadina
TGCCAGTTTACTATGGTTCAGAGGTCTTATTTTTTAAAACTTAGCCATCTATTTATCTTCAGCAGTCCCTTTTTCAGAACTTAACCAAATTATCAGGACATAACCATCTTAATGGTTCAGCAGTCCTTTGAGAACACTCTTTTTATTATTATTTTCTTCTATCCACTGCTTTAAATATTTTACATGGACTCAATTCACAATCCTTCTATACAAATGGTTCTTGATGGAATATTTGTCCATTGCCATCTTGTGATAGTCTATAATGGACCTGACCACAATGCATCTAGCTTGTTTCTTCTTCCAAAACCATGCGTGTCACAATAGGCAACTCCTTCGCCTATTTGGTATTCTGATAAGGTCAGTCAGTTCTTATTGTCTGTTGTTTTTGCCTTGATTCACTTCTTAAGGTCATATCAAATGCTTGCAATTGCATCTTGATCAGGATTTTTGACAATTGGATCAGGTACTGCTTGGAAAATATTTCCAATGTTGGTCCAACCACCAAATAAAAAAGCGGTGGTAACGCGGCTTTCCTTTCATATAGTAACTCAAATAGCATTTTTCCTTTTGCCATATGATGACTTATATTATATGAAAATGTCACCGAACTGAGGTACAGTCCCCATGCAGAAGTTCTCCCTGCGACCAGCTTCCTCAGCATCATGGCCAGTGTTCCATTGACCCTCTCTACAGTCTGTTCATCTCCAGCTGGTAGGGTACTGACACGACTCCTCTGATCCCCATTATCTCATTCATTCTCAGGATCACGTGGGACATGAAATTTGTTCCATTGTTGCCCAACAAGACTTGCAGGCATCCATGGAGGTATATGACTTGATCTGGATTAAACCTTGAAGACTTGCAGCGTACACTTTTTCCAGGGACTTCATCTTGACCCATCTAGTCAGATGGTGATTGCAACTATGATTTATTTGACTCCCCCTGTACTCATGTCTAATGGTCCCATCATGTCAATGGATACATTATTCCAGGAAGATCCAGGGCAGATCAGACGATATCTGGTCATGTTCTTTTGAAGCTTGTGCAACTGGCACTCCACACAATAAACCAGATAATCCACTACATAATAGTTGATAAACTCCCAGTATAGTATTGTAAAATGTGATCAGTCATCTTCCTTAGTCCTCCATGCCCAAAAACCTTATGTGCAGCTTGAACAATTGCCACTTGTTCCAATGGTCTTGAGAATAGTAATCGTTTTTTGTCATCATCATAGAAACTTGTCCATCCTTGGTCTCAGTGTTTTTATAGCTTATAAAACGCACCTTGGATTTCTTGTAGCTTTTTCCCAATTTTCCTTCAACCATTCCCTGGAATAGCTCATTCTCTTGCTGGTATACCACTTGGACCATTGGTAACCTTGATAAGCCATCCACATTCTGATGAGAAGCTCCCTTTAGGTAAACTATCTCATAGTCGTAAGCCTGTAGCTTCACTGCCCATTGGGCCAGTCGTCCTTCCAGATCTTGCAAATTATGCAACCAGTGCAGCGAGGAGTGGTCCGTCACCACTTTAAAGTGTGTCCCATGAATATACACCTGAAACTGTTTACATGCGTAAATTACTGCAAGGCATTCAGGCTCAGAAATGGTGTGATTCTTCTTGGCTGCTGATAGTGTCCAGCTCACATAAGCTACTGGATGTTTGCCCCTGAGCTCATCTACTTAGCTCAGGATGGTGCCAATCGCCATTAATAAAGCATCAGTCTTTATTATAAATTCTCAATCAAAATTTGGATATTTCAATATCAGAGAATTTATTAGATACTGATGTAATCTATTAAAAGAACTCTGGGCTGCTTCAAACCAGACAAATCCTTTTTTCATATCCTTCAGCAAATGAAAAAGGAACCTTGGTGATTCTCAAAAATCCCATATGAATCTTCAGTAGCATCTGACCATTCCAAGGAACACTTGGATATCTCAGACGCATTTTGGAACAGCCATTCGCTCTATGGGCTCAATTTTTTTGATTGCGGCTAACGTCAACTAGAGTTGATAAAAATCCCAGATATTCCAAATCTTTCTTGAAGAAGTGACACTTCCTTGGCTTAATCTTCAGGTTGTCTGCAGAAAGTCTCTTATTCACTTCCTCCAAGTGGTTTTTAATGGTCAGTAAATGTACTACACAACAAATTTATATCATCTAAAGTACAGCAGGACGCATGACAACTTCAGGTCATTTAAAATGGCGTCCATGGCCCTCTGGAACGTCGCAGGTGTAGTACATAGACCTTGGGGCATCCTAGTCAGTTGGTATATCCCCTGCGCAGTAATAATTGCGCATTTCTCCTGGTCTTACGTTGGCAAGTCGATTTGCCAATATCCTGATATCAGATCCATTTCAGAGAAATACTTTACTTCTCCAAATCAATCTAAGGCATCATTGATTCATGGTAGTGGATATGAATCCTTCTTTGTTATCTTATTTAACTTCTGATAATCAATCACTACCCAATTAGAGCCGTCCTTCTTCTTCACAGTTTGGGATAGGGCTTTCCCAGAGACTCACTGAAAGAACTAGAAGCCCACGCTTCACTAGTCTACTGATCTCTTCTTCCACTACTGCTTCAGTCGCCTTTGACCATCAAATTGGTCTCATCCTTATCAGCAAATTTTCCCTGGTGGCAACTTTGTGAATGACATTCCTCGCATATTCTAAATTGTGGTTTTCCTGGGCAAATACTTTCCTATACTTTTTAAATAGATTGAGCACCACTTCCTGCTGTCTGTTCATCAGATCAGTGAATTTCTCTTGATTGACCAATAGAATGTTGCTTTTGGTCACCCCTGCCAGTATTCCCATCTTATTGAGGGTCCCAAAAGCCTGTATTTTCATCAATTCAGCCATCAAGATTAGATGAACAAACGCAATGATCTTATTTTTCTCTACCTACATTGGTTTTTTACTCAAATTCACCAGGAGAATCAAATTTCTCCATGGCCCGGCATAATTATTCCAGAAGTCACCCAAGGCTCTACTCTGGACTTCTTCCAAGGGCTTCCAATCTCTCCATAGAGCAGCTCAGGTATCTCCAACATTAATTCTTTATCACTATGATCTGCAATCCTGGCGGTATGGTCCTCAAATTCTTTATTCTCAACAAAATTCCCAAATTTTCCAGGATTTCCATTGGCATTTCTCATCACTTTTAGCCAACTAATTGGTAACAAATCAGGACAATGCCATCATTATAGATCAGATTGATGAAATCATTCCTCCTGGTCAGTGGAGCTTCCCCATATTTCTGATAAACTAGTGGTAAGGTCTGACCCAATATGGTCACCGTATCATCTTTGAAGTTACATCTAATTCCATACTTTTTTAAAAACTCCATGTTGAATGGTTGACTGGATATAAATCGTTGGTAATTATAAATCAAGAATATCCTAAGTATATCTGAACTTGGGATTTGTGGCCTACCGAAACCACTTAATAATATACAACTGTGATGACATGGGCATGGGGCTTTGTTGGTTTATGTCAAAATTAGTTTTTAATGTTGATCAAGTTTTCAATTAAATTAATTACTAATTAGTGGTACAAATTGCCTTGGTATGTGCTACCAATTGCTTGAGATGAGTATTAGTTCAGCTATTTGAAGATGCGTTAGAAATGCTGTCTTGAGTATATTTCTAAGTTTGAGACCAACTCTGAGACGTTTGAGATGTCTTGAGTTGAATGGATTGTAGACCCTCAAACAAACTCATTACTTTCTCTGGACAAGTGCCATTGAAATTGAGGCGTCATGGGTAAGATGTGGTGAACAAAGAACCCCTATAAATTATCCCAAGTTATTACTAAAAAATAATTAAATATTGATAATCAAATAATACTACAGTTCTATAGTTTAATTTATAAGCTTTTAGTATTAATACTTTATGTTGTATTAAGTCGAGAATTTATTTAGGATCAGGAAGATCAGGGCAGCGTGCCATCATCTAAGTAATGAGAGATGAATATGGATTCAAGTAGAATTACCAAGGAGTTATATCTTAACTATAATCACCATCTGGTCTATTGTCTTCATATAATAGATGTTTGAAACTCCACCTTACCGCAGAAGAAGAACCAGCCATCCTTAATAGACCAAAAATTTAACGCTCCGTCCCAATCAGAATATTAAAGTTTGGGTTGGCCAAAACTATTGCTGGGGCGGATACCACTAAAGATCCAAATTGGAGTGGCAAAGCACTATACGCTCCACAGGAGATGGTTGTATTTGGACCAGTTGTCCCATATTTTTTCTTGTGTTCCAAATTGGGTGACATTTATCATCTTCTTCACCAGCTTGGTTAAGACAATATTGATAGGCGCTCCACTGTCAACTATTGCCCACGCCCATACTTGATTAACCAGTATATCAATATACATACACTCAGAGTATTGTAAAATTGTATTTACTGAGTGTATAGCGGAAAAATTAGCTAAATTGAGGATGTAAATAATTTGTGCTGGTAGATCAGGAAATGATTCCTTAATTTTGCTAAGGGGATAGACAGGTTTTCCTCATCTAATTTGACCTTGGTCAATTCTTCTGGATTCTCCACAGCTCTAACCTTGTCTGCTAGTCGTTGCGCATATGGACAAGCAACTTCCTTGATTATTTCATGGTTGATCCCTGTTGAGAATCTTTCATTCTCAATAATAGGTGACTCCATTAGTGTGCCAGGCCAAACAGTATGAAGATTGCTTGCCCTTGCTTTTTCACAATCATTGGCAACCTTTCCCTACAAATTCGCAGGGCAACCCACCAACCCAGAAGACCAACAACTTCTCCTTCTGAGCCATGACCACTTGTTATGGTTCAGAGGTCCTCTTTGGGACATGTCCACCGATTGTGGTTCAGTAGCCTCTATTGACTCCCTCAGGGTTACTCTCCTTCAATTCTTCCAGTCCTTCATTGTTGTTGCTAGTTGCCTATATTCCCACAGGGTTTCCATCTGGTTCAAGGTTGGGAGTTGGTTGTGCTGACCACTCCAACTGTTTTAACCCAGCACCTAACAACTTGGTTTTTTAGTCCCACCTCTACAAGCCAAGATAACTACTGTTAACTAAAAACTTAATAAAAAACAAAAATTAGATTTGAAGATCTGAAGATTAGAAGATATTTTAATAAGAGGGAGATAAAACTATATATAGGCATTTCTTGCCTGTCCACATCATTGGCATGTATTGCCAGCATTTTCAGCACTCACTGGCGATTCTCCCTGCTTAGTATTTATCAGCACTCTCACTGGTGATACTTGTTGTCCTCAAATGTCCTTAGTATGTTGATCCTTGATTCATCATAATCTGAATTAAAAAAATATATTGACATCCTCAGCATAAGTCACTGGTATCAAATTAAACTAAAATACAGTTGGGGATTATTCCCAATACTCTTGTGAAGTTGAAATAGTGTTTCAACCTATTTAATTATTATTATTTTATTTAACACCCTCAGCATAAGTCACCAGTGTCAAATTAAACCAAAACTGTCAGGGATTATTCCTGATACTCTCACAGATTCAAAATGCGATTCAATTCAAATTAGACAGCAAATTCATAATCAGATGATTGATAATGAATACTTCAGATTTCCAACAGAAAATCCCAAAATTATCCTCACATGTATTTGGCATTGGGATAGGATTCTTCCAACCCTAAATGTTTATTATTAATTAATTTGTCCTCCTTGGCATAAGTCACCAGTGTCAAAATTGACTGAAAACTCTATCAAGATCATTTCTGGATATTTTTGACATTGCATTCAAGCAATTTGTCATCTTAATTGATAATATTAATTATCTAAACATCCTCAGCATCAGTCACTGGTGTCAAGACTACCAATTTCCTATAAAGGATGATCCCCTATACTTTCTTGATCCTGCGGTTTAAGACAGCTCAACCCAACCAAACAGGGAGCACAAATTGGGTATTATCATTAAATACTGAATTAAAATTAGCAAACTAATCAGCAATCATCCTTGATCTATAATATACTAATTTCATTAATATGTGAGGAATATCACCTGGTTAAAGGGAGGATAACCCAGTGGTAGAGTATGGACCCTCTACCACTGCCTCCTGAGTTTGATCCTGGTAATGGACTTTTTATAAGGGACTATTTTGACTGTGTTGGTTTTGTGCACTAGTGCCCCAAACTGAGATAGCGAATAGCAAAGGCGGTCAATGGAGTTCCTGGCCTATCATACGCCGTGCATGGAGGTTTTCCAGGTTTTATCCTATTTTCCCATTTTCTTCACTTCCCTATTCAGTGCGTTATCTCCTCAGGTCAGCCTACCTCAAATAAAATTTAAAACCCAAATAAAATTTAAATATCACCTGGTTAAAAATCTAACAATCCCCTTCAATCTTGATCTGGTTACTGCATTAACATCAAAATTAACCACTTTATACAGTTGATCCTGCACATCATCATTGATGAACATATCATTAACTTCAATTTCTTCATGTAAGTTATCAGGGGAGCAGGTTTATCTGCAGCTCTAGACTGTTTTATCATCTAGGCCATGGGCCCTTTTCCTGACTCCTGTTCAGGTTTGGCCTCTTTTTCCTGGACCACATTGATCTGTTCCTTTGGCCTCTTGTATTAAAATGCAAAGTGCCTTTTCCCCTGCACTGAAAACAGTGTTTATCTTTCTTATTGATCTGCTTAAATTTCCTGGCTTATTTCCTGGCACAGTCAATTATTAGACTCCTTAGCACTCTCAGTCCCCTTCATAGGATTCAAATTTTGCACTGGACTTAGTTTGAAGCTTCTATTAGGGTAATCAAATGTAGCTCCTAATATCTTTAAATGATCCACCATCTGTGAGGTGGTAATATCAGTTGCAAACACAAAATACATTATTTGATGTAAATTGTGATAGGGCCAAAGGGCCGTTTGCAACGTTATCTGTGCGTCAATATCATCCAGTGATTTCACTCTGACCAAAATCTTTGATTCTTGGTAGAATCAATTGGCAAAACTTGCTAAGGATTCATCTTTCTGGACTTGGATTCCCATGAATTTCTGCCTGCACTTCAACATATGCATGGGACTCCCTAATTCTTTCATTATGGCCACCCTAGCCTCTGAGTATGACTAGCTGTCCCCCTCTAGATGGGGTAACACTAAGTTCTGACAATAGGTGTCCAAAAAGTTGATCACCATCAAATCTTTTTGATGATCGCCATACCCAAATATTTGTCATGTCAAACAATCAGAAATTGAAGAGGCGTTGTCCTGATGGAATTTGGGTTATTTTGGCGTAGCTCTTTATTTTCTGTAGTTTCTCTAGCCACCACTCTTGTTTTGGATACTCAACTGTTTTGAGGAGTGATTTTGGGAGTCATCCCTAAAATGGCTGAAAATGTGGTCAGCATATTTCAGGGAATAGTTGACTTCCCAACTGGAGTTCTTAAGGTCCTTTCTTCTGCATCAATCACTGCATAGGGCTCACATTCAAATTTATGAGTCTTCAACTCTTTGACTTGCTTCAATAAACGCTCTATGTCTGCACTAAATCCCCCATGATTGAACGCAATCCACTTTACATTCAGTTTTCAAGAACAAAACTACTCAAACTATATCTCCTTTTTTTCTTTAAGGACGTTACTTTCCCTAGCAACTCGTTGCCAAAATTTAGAGACATCTTTGACTCTTTCCTCAATCTTGGTAACCCTCTCCTGCAAGGGTTTGAATCCTCAAAAATGGCAGAATTTAAGGCGTTCTTGTTGACAGTTGCCAACTTTGTCCAGAGCTTTCTCAACTCATCCCTGTATGACATCTTGTATTTGTATATCCTACTCAACTCTCCCTGTAGTGAGCATCAATAGTTAAAATTTAAAGGTTTTCACTTGTCATTAAAGACTGATAGCCCCTAATTGTTAACTGCACAGGTTCAATGTGTGCATGATTCACGTTGTCTGATAGTAGATGATAATTGGTTGGTAATAGTTTGAAGACTATTATCTGTAGTTGAATAATA
Source organism: Massospora cicadina (assembly GCA_022478985.1). Classification (NCBI taxonomy): domain Eukaryota; kingdom Fungi; phylum Entomophthoromycota; class Entomophthoromycetes; order Entomophthorales; family Entomophthoraceae; genus Massospora; species Massospora cicadina. The sequence goes on from JAKSZP010007419.1 coordinate 7,998, forward strand.
ACCATTTCTGGTCCAACGCTCAACCTTTATTCATCTCAAAATACTCTTGATGTCTTAAGTAGGGGTTTATACCCTTATCCGCCTAACTTGATCCACGCTAAGATCCATAAGTTTACAGCCTTTCCTCTGGTCTTTTAGGAGTCTACAGCAATTTTCATCTAAGCTCAGCTTCTCTTCTTAAGGATCCTTGATCCTTACTCTTTATCCTACTAAAGAGTCCCCAATTACAGCACACAAGCAATAATTTCCTGAAGATGAATAAAACTAAGACTATTACTGAATTCTGCTATATTAGACTCTTTATTAAAGTGAATGATTAGGGGAATTTATAAAGGGAATTTACGCCCAACCCTTGGTTGGTGCCTCAACCATGAATTGGCAGCCGTTGCCATTAACTTCCCTTTGTCATCTCACCAGCGATGGTCTTCTCCATCTTGTTAGGATTCCTTTATTGGACATCCTCTAGACTTAAAACATAAAGAGCCAAAATGTATTTCTAACGTTCTCCACTCAATCCCAGAAGACCAACCATATTTGGCAAGTGACCTGCTTAGGTAATGAAACTTGTTACCCATTATGGCAGGTTGCAAACCAACTGATTGATTCACTAGTTGCAAGCGGCATCACTCACCTTGCAAATTGCTCCTTAAAATCCCAATTGGTCAGTGATAAAACCTGGCCAATCCCAATTAGTACGCCTGATAGTTAATCATTGATCAACTATCAGATGCCCTCATTTCATAGGCAATTATGCCCAAAGAGATCTTAAGCATTCACCCAGATAAATCCCTGACAGATCTGATTTGGCGAGTTACCTAAAATCCCCCTGAACATTATTAACCTGACTTTGGGTCAACCAATATCCAATTCACTTGCTATATGGAACAATCCCCTCGCAACCCATGGTAATCTAGATGGCTGGAAAGATGGGAAAAATCTCAACAATAGTCAATATAAAACGCTTAATTATTTGCTATTCAATAATGGACCCTACTATAATTAGGTTTAGAGATGAAATTTATTTATATATGATAAAATGAAATAAATGATGAAGTTGGCGTGAACTGAATATATCTAAAATTTTAAGACAAATCTTCACCCATACCAGGGTTAAGTCCAACAATATGTCTCCATGTATTTGTTATTGAACTAACTATGTCACAATCATATAAAGCAGTAATGGTTGTGGTCTAACGCTTCACTAAAATGGCGTATTTTATTTAATGTTTTACTAACATTATATCCATTCAATCCTCATGCCTATTCGTTAACCATGTCTTCTTTTTATATATTAACTCTTTGGAGACTATCTGTGACTAAGGTCACTAATGCACTGTTCATTTATGGGAATGACTACTGTTCTTGCTTGGTATTTGTCATGTTATTTCACAGCCTTTTGTCCTTAAATGGATGGACAGAAAAGAAAGGCTAACTAAGGTTTATAAAGTTCATTCCCAGCTACACTAATTTGTGACAGAATAACTTTTATTTGCATTTCCTCTTTTCCCAATTATATATAGCAATATAGCATACACATCCAGTAGTAACTCACCCTCTTTTGCAAACTATAGTTGATACCCCAAACTTCAATCTATGTCCATGACCCAAAACATACTTTTTAGCTTCAAATGGACTACAAAAGAGTTAAGGGACATTCTAAACTAAGGAGAAGGATTATTTGACAATGCTGCGATAGTCTATGGAATTATACATAATGCTTAGTTATGAGAGTTCTAAGTATCAAGAAGGTGACTTAGTATTGGGTAAAGCCAAGAGTTTTAACTTAAACGATTATTCCATAGCTTGAACCCAAATATGTAATACTTTTTAGTGTAATCCACATAGTTTATCTTGCCACTTACAAAGGTGACCTTTCCCCCATCCATCAAAGTATTTAGTACCCTATATGAGTATCACCTGAACCATGAAATAGACCAATGCAAAATACATTGAACTTGTGATAGTTAATGAAGGTCTCAGTATAGATTAATATTATCATCTTACTATCCTGGTGCTACAATTATTATATGGTATAATATAAAGGCTATGAAAAAACAAAATAGCTAGATATTTTCAAGGGATGAGCCAGTGCATCTGAGCCATTTTCTTTTTTATAGGAAGTATGTAAAAGTAAAGCTTCCTACCCAAGGCTCCCTTACCACCATGAATCTAACTTCTCTACACAAGAATTTGCTCTATCAGATATCTCTCTGTTGGTGTATAGCCCCTAAAGAATGGAGGTATTGTCACAGATAGTGGTACGATTTCTGGTATTGAGTGCCAAACAAAATTCAAGAAAACTAAGGCTGATTATCATCGATGAACCTCTTAAAACCAATATTAATTCTCCAAGGCTATAGAGAAAAAGTGGGTAGTGGCTGCAAATATCAACCAAACCACTCCTGGCGCCCAAAAAAAATTAAAAACTACTTTGAACTTCTCCAAAATCCATGGAATAAAAATTGTGGATTATCTAAATATTTCTATGCTTGTAAGGCTGTCATTTCATTAAATAGCAAAAAGAGTTTTGATTTTTAAATGGAGTTTTTATGGCTAACTGTCTCTTAAAATTCGCCCATAAGGTCATGTACCTTCTCAAGAACTTCATTACTTTTCAAGGTACACAAAAGACTTAAAATAAAGGTTTTTCCTGCCAGGATTTATTTAGGTTCATAATTTTCTCATATTGAGTTGTTAAGAAATTGAGATGCTTATTGTTGTCAAAGATCTTAGTATAAATTAGCTATTTGGTGAACTTTTGATACAGACAACTTTCCAAATTTTTGTTGACTCTGAAACATCATTTTCACATTTCCTCTCATAAAAACTACCTACAATTCTGGCAATTCAGTGGCTTATATCCCTTTTATTGTTCATAATTAGGTGTGTTTCACTTTAAAAAGTTATTTTTGGAAGACTTTAAATAAATCCTAGAACGCTATTTTATAATTGTTCTTCATTATAAGGCCTGCTTTGTCTTTATTCTTGAAAAACAGTTAACAAGGGCCTTTTGTAATAATCTTTTTTTATTTATAATAGCAGAGATGAAACATGTTAATACTTAGTCCAAAATCCTTGTCAGGAATATATAGTCAAACATTTTTACTTAACATTAACTACTGAAAATAAAAAATAAATATAAACGTCAAAGCTTACTAATGTAGCTCAAGTCTTAGTATCCTGATTATGTTTTAGCCATATCAGAGAAGCAAAATCTTTTTGTAAATCATATATGTAATTTTTTTCTATCTGTTTTTATGGTATTAAATTTTTATGATCAACTTACCCAGCTTTAACTTAATATTAGAATTAAATAAATACCTGTCTTATCACCAATATTGTTTGGTAACATTCATAGTAATTATTTATTGGAGTTAACTTCAATTTTCAATCCCATTGTTGAAATTAATTTATGGTTTTTAGTTCACTTATTTCAACATTTTTGTAATAAAAATTTAGTTATTAACTGAATAAAGCATTTCTTTATAATAATTGACTGTTACTTCATGACCAATTAAGGGTGTTTATTAAAGCTAATAAAGAGTTATAACGCTTGTCTTGGTGGTATATTGTAGGTTGGCTTGGGTGATAAAGCCTGCCGTGAGTTGGCAATTGTTCCCTTACCTAAGCATAGCCACTAGCTTGTAAAGATTATTCTTCTGAGGCTGGATAGAGACGTTGGAGCATGCTAATTTGGAATTCAGCCCAAAGGGATCTTGTTCTAATTAATGATGGATGCTACGAGGTGATGGATAATGGAATAGTCAATTTACTTGTTGTTAGGTTTCTTTGGGGGTAGATATGGCATCAACAAAAGCGCTTATGTTGATGTAATAACCAAAGAGTTAAGCACCAATTTTATCCAATATAACACGCTTGATATTGTTAATAAAGACAGACCTTGGACTTTTACATTTGAATATTTGCACTTCTACCATAGTTGAAGGGATTAGTTACCCTTGTCTATTTTCTCAATAACCTGTAAGAGGACTTAATTTGGGTTGAAACCATTTGTAATGAGGATTGACTGGCTAGTTCTCTATACAACTATAAATTTAGTCTTACAAATCAGTCTAAACTTGTGCAGTAAACTTACCAAAAGGTTTACATGTGGTGCTCACTATAGGGTAGTTGAGTTTTTCCAAATTATAGAGGAGCTAGAATTCGTAAATACCATGTCATCTGTCCAAAGAAAGATCATGAAGTTTATGAAAGGAGCCAGAGACCATCAACAAAAATTAAATAATATTTGCAATTAAGGTCAATATAACTGTAAGTTCAAGAACAATTGCAAAAGTAAGGATTAAGTTGATGATGTTGCAAAACCCAGTGATAATTTATATGGGAAGTTTACTTAATTAGAGATTAAACACATCAGTTATTAAGGACCTATTTATTTTTTATATCACATTTAAAGCTAAAGCTAGGATAAATTGCCTGTTATGTGAGAAACATTCTAAACTTTAAAGAACAATTATAAGATAAGAAAAATCACAAATGTACCTGCTCAATTAGAGACCAAGATGCAAGATAATGAATTATATAATAATGAAAACAATATAGGAAGCATAAAGCCCCAAGAAATATACCTAGTGCTTTTTTGCTGCCCACTTCACAATGACCCTAACAATACCCATCGCTGACAAAGCTACTGGCCATGTTCCTTGAACCACAATTGAGCTGGTGCCTATTGAAAAAATTTTGGGTCACCATGAATTACCAAAATTCCAATGGGATTATGCCTCAGCATTTTTCCAGATTGTTTGCAATGATTATTTTTAGATTCAGTGATTACCAAAAAGCAGTCACTCTGATTAATTTCTTAGAAACCAATTGCTAGAATCTGGTGCCACCTCAATTATATGGGGCAATATTCATACACCAATGTGAAAAAAGTGATTATGAAAGAATTTGGCAGCACTGAACATATGGCAGCTGAAAGCAAGAAAACATGAAATTTTTAATTTAAGAAAGAATAAGCCTGTGAGCATTCACTAGCCAATCTTATCAGTAGGAACAAATATGAGAAAACACACCAAAAATTTAAAGATTTCACAACCTGTGAACAGATGGGTAAACCCCCAAAGAACAGAAAGGGCCTAATAAGTTACAATGCTTGCAACAGATGCGGAGCTATGGGCCATTATGATTTTCAGTGCTGGGTAAGAAATTTAAGTATTAATTGACCTTGTCCTACCTGAAGAGAAGGATACCACTAAGAAATTTGTAAAAGGCCCTGCGGTCCAATTAAGGAACAATCTAGATTCACAGGCAGCTCAGCTTCACTGGATAAACTCTGAGAATAATTAGCATTTTTGTTTTTTTGGATGGAAGTTAACTCATCCCCTTCATTAGATTGCGTATCAAAATGTCAATGCTATTACTAGGGCTAAGACAAAGGCAATTGACCCTGAAATTGTAACCAAGGCTTCTAAACCATACGCTTGCCAGTTGTTGTATAAAAATGAAACGCAAATAATGAGGGATAATAGTTGAAAAGAAATTAGATGTTATTACCTTTTTCATTCCAATTAGTACCATCAAGGAATAATTTCACAACATATTGCGCAGATCATTCATACTTTGTATTTGACAAATCAATGCCACAATTCACTCAGTTGAAAATATTCCACAATACTCTGAGTGAACATAGAAAAACGTTTGATTTATATCAGAGAAGTAAGGGCCACTATTGATAGAGGTGCTCCAATTAATAATGTTTTGACTAAATTGGTGAAACGCATGAAAGATTTGCCAGATCTGGAACATTGAAAAAAATGGGACATAGGGACCAAACTTCAAAAATATCCTGTTGCGCTTTTGGTGCTTTACCCTTTTTATTTTGGATTTTGGTTGTCTCAGCACCATCTATTGTGTTATCCAAAAAAATATGATATTCTTATTAAATCTGAGTTTATGAGAGGGTATGTAGCAAAATTTGATTTTCAAGAATTCACCTTGACAATCTGTAGAACCTTGCCTTTGACCTATAACCAAGAAAAGGATGATCCAATGAGAAGACAGAATAATTTTGTATACCTAATTTAGAGCAATAGCACTGATCTTATTTAATGCCAAATATTTGGAAGAAAAGCCAAAGTTTGACCACACAAATTGAGAAAAATTGTGGGATTCTAATTTGGCCCAATGCTAATAAATATTCATCCTATAATGCAAAGAGACATTAACTCAGGATTAACACTAGATACATGATCAAAATATTTGCAGAAGTTGAAACTCCATGGCAATGATACAGGATTGAACTGTGGTTAGTGCATGGAATTCTAATCATGGGTCATAGAGAGATATGATTTTTGGTTGCTGATCTCATTGCAAAACCAATCATAGTAGAAAAGAATCAAAACAAAGTGTTCGCTCACATATCCCATAGTGGAAATTAGACAATTTCTTGAATTTGTTAACTTAACTAAAAATATGCTTTCCTGAAACATATGCCAAAATATTCATATACTGATTGAGTGGAAACAATTGACTGGTCTACCAAAGACCAAAAGGAGAAAGTATCTGTTTCTTCAATAGATACTGCGTGATTTTTGCTTAAAACAATTATGATTTAGGCTGTGAAAAAATGTACTGAATAAAGTCAATACTGAGGAATTAGAACTGTTTTGAATGAGGCCATTAGTCAATCCAGTGTAGCAGAGGCATCAGTGGCTGAGAAAATTGACAGCTTACTATAGCATTGATTGCTGGTGCCATCCTCAAGTCCTTTGGCTAGTATGATATTAATAAAAAAAATAGTAGAATGGCTCCAATCAAGTTGCAATTGACTATTACCTCCTTAACAAAGTTACAATAAAGAACTTCTATCATCTTCTTAGGATTGACAATGCCTTAGATTATCTTGGCGAAGAAAACTCTTTTTGGCAATGGGTCTCATTTTAAAATATTGAAAAATCAACTTGCCAGTTGAATGCCAAGAAAGATGTGCTAATATCTTATCACAAGAGATTTATTAACCAACAGTAATCTGAAAGGACTCTATAATGTGCCAGCTACTTTCCATAAAGCTATGGACACTATCTTAGCCGATTTAAAGTTATCCTGTGTTTTAGTATACTGAGATAATATAAATGTTTTTATTAGAACCTTCATCAACCCCTTAAGCATCTGGTGGAAGTAATAAATGGCTGGCTTCTGCTACTTTAAAACTTAAGCCTTGATAGTGTCATTTTTAAAGAACAAGTTAGAGTACTTGGGCTTCATAACAAATTCCAGAGAACCTTAGTTCTAGGCTTAGAAATTATAAGCAATTGAACAGATTACAATACAAAACATCATTTAAGATTACAAGTATTTATGTGGATGGTTAGCTATTGTCTCCAATTTATTAAGGACATCTAAGAATAGCAAAGCTTCTATCTTATCTCTTGTAGGATCTAAAAAAGGGGTTCACATGGAATGAAGAGGCCAAAGCCTTGTTAGATGAGCTCTGTAAATGTTTAATGACAAGTCCTATCTTAAAATACTCTAACTTCAGTTTCCCATTTATTATTCAATCAGATTCTTCCCTTGTGAGATTGGTGACATATAAGGTCAAGTGGACGACATTGGAGACAGACACCCATTAGCTTATGTGAGCAAATATTTTTCCCCAACTTAAGTATTTATACCATCATGGAAAAAAAGTCTTGCTATTATTTATGCCTGGGCATTTTGAGTCTATGTCCATGTAACACACTTCAAGGTGATCACAGAACATGCTTCCCAGCTCTGGCTCTATAATTTTTATAATTGGAAGGGAGATTGTACATATGGGCTTTGATGCTGCAAGCATATAACTTCAAATTGAGTAAAGAGTGGGATACACTCATCAGAATGCAGATGGAATGTCAATCTTGCCTGATATATATATTGTGTATTAACAAGAAGATGAACTTTTCAGGAGATGATCAATGGTAATTTAGGTGATGAACCCTAGGAAGTTCAGAATGCGTTAACAAAAGCCATAAAAGATGCTGAACTAAAAATTTAGTTAATATAAAGAAAAAGTTAAGACAAAGGATAATTTTAAAGCTATTATAACAATTTGTTATACTCCAAGATGCCCACAAAGTCATTAGGCATGGAGACCTAAGAAAACCCTGGAACATCTTTGACAATTTCACTATCAGAAAGTCTCTAAATTACTATTTGGACAAAATCTATCTCCTACTGTACTGAGTGTTGGCTACACAAATCCCATAAGAGTACAATGTGGTATTGAGTAGTGCGCCCAGGATTTGCATGGCATACTGCGTCAATTGATGCCATGATTCCACTTAATTTCAGTATTGGAGGGGTTATATACATCATTGTTGCAATCAACCATTTAACACGATGGGTAAAAACAAGAGCTTTGAACTAAATAAAGGCCAGGATACTACTAAGTTTATCTTAAAGCAAGTGGTATTTCAGCGCAGATGCCCTCAAGTGAATCTTACTGATAGTAGAACAAATTACATCTTTTTTCATACTCCAATTGATTATACTAATATGGATTAAAGGAGTAAGCTCAGTCCCATTTTTACCAGAGACAAACGGGTTTGTTTGAAAAGGCGAATGCTACCTTAGCCACAACGATCTAAATACTAGTGGCAGGAAAGACGTCAGCTTGGGAATTGTATTTAAACTCAGTCACTTTTACCCATGATATCAGGTATTATTCAGCCATGTGGAAAATGCCCTTCAACTATTCTATGTAAGGAAAGCAGCATTGACCATTTTATATCTAGCATTGGAATTAATATCAGGAATGAACCCTGGACAGTACTTAGATTGATCAAAAAATACTATACTATATTTACAATACAAGATTTTGATGAAACACTAAATAAAAGGTTTCAGGCTAAAATATGATGAAAAAAAATTGAGAAAACATCTAAATCTAGATTTGGAGATAAAATGTCCTATTTTTGATACTCATGGATTTGGTGACCAGAGTAAGCTGTATACCTTGTAGACATGGCCTTTGAGATTTTTAAAGTTGTTGACAGATGAAAATAAGATCAGAAACATCTTCAATAGTTGTATTTAGTAGAGCACATTATAAAATTTTAAAGCCTTGGATATAAGAAGGGGGAAAATATAGAAAAAAGAAACTTTTTGAGTTCTTTTTTTAGATTGTCTCCTGGCATCTTTGGAATCTATGACGTCTCTTTCAAGGGGTGATAAACAACACTGTAGTCAACAAAACTTATTCAATAGTGAATGCTCTATGAGGCCTTAGATACACACCGTTAAAATCCTGTGTAGTAAAGAGAAATGAATGTGCAATGATAAAGAAAGTGATACCAGAGAGCAAAGCCTCAAAAGTGTTGGACATGCCTGTAGGGAAATAATTAAAGTATATTAAAAAGCTAGTTTTCCAAAATAGATTAAATAATTGAGGCTTAAATTACTGAATAAATCACAAAAGTAGCATAAAGAGTGCAAAGAAACAAATGGAAGTAATGCTAAAAAACTTGATCAACTGGGGGGTGTTACAATTCCAATATGACTGGATGATAAGTCCGAGGTCACCATGGCAAAATGTATGGAATCTGTTGGAATCAAACCATTAATGGTAATCTAAACGCTTCAAAACAAGACTTTATTGTATTACTGGAAATCGGCCAAATTGGGCGAATGTGAATTGACAAATGAACAATTGATGAAACCAATGAGATATGGTGAAGTGAATTACTAAGCCATGAAAGTGATACCATCTGAAGTTGCTACAATACCAGCAGGATGAGATGATCAGAAAGTTAGGTTGTTAATAAGTTTAGAGTGCGCGGAACAGAAGGAAGCTGCGATAGCTAGGATAATAAAAAAAAGAGTATAGTTGGAGCAAGTGCTCCACATTTATTATATTATATTAGTTTATTTCTGTTGGTTAAAGGGCAATGATCCTCATATTGTTAGTCCTATTGCTCAGTGGATCAAACCCTGTGCAATTGCGTTTTTGGCGTATCTTCATGGACACGCCAATTTTTATAACAGTGGTGCTCACTACAGGGAGCCCATTGATCAATAATACAACGAAAACTCAGTTCCCACCATCTGATTGCAAAGGAAACATTCATGGGTTTTTTCGCCAATTTGAGTTTGCTACTGAAGGCACTTCATATTGACAGAGGGCAAAACTATTGCTCTCCTCCTTGGATGTTGGGAGTGCTGATCAAGTCGTTTGTTACCTCTCAGCTAGTTCCACTTCCTACTATAAAGTTAAGGAGACGGTGCTACAGTTGCTTGGTAGAACTGAGAAAATGTTGCAGCAAAAGATTGAGTTTTTGACTATTGGGTTTATACTCAATGAGACCCTCACTGCTTTTGCTGATTGATTCTCAGCTGAAGCCCATGTGTTAATTGGGGCAGGGTATTTAACTGAATGTGACATATGCATAGCGTTGACCTCTGCTGTGAAACCATATCATGAGCTTTTTAATGCCTTAGCTCCATACTTAGAGGTTGACATACCTTTGCTTAAATTTGTCCAAATTCTACACCATCTATCCGCTACCTTTCTTTCCACCCAAGATAGAATGGAACCCTAGCGCCTCTGCTGGAATTTCTTATCTGGAGGAATTATCCATCCCTGTTCAGCGTCCATTTGACATCCACTGGCCTTATCTACAATACACACCTCACTTCCAATCCAATTGCCAACAGCAGCTCACCTATTGGGAGGAGCCAGCTTACACTGTTCAATCCCAGCCCAACCTTTATGGTGGCTCCTTTTACAATCATCATGGTTGTAGGTCTTATGGGATTAATTGCTTTTTGTGTGGTCGCTCCAGGCACCTGGCTAGAAGTTGTCGCAAATGTCAGGCTATGTACTTACCACAGGAACAGTACCACCGGGGAAAAAATCAGAGCGTAGTAGAGATGAGACTCTCTATTTCTGCTATTCTGACCCAAAACGTCCCACCAGAACTTATTCCTGGACCTTCAGTGGAAGTTCCTCAGTATGATGATGCCTTCTTATATCAACAACCAGTTGGAGGGGTGAATGTGCTGACATGAACACAATTCATAGACCTGGCGGAAGCAAACTCTCAGGAACAGCCAAAGCCTTATGCTTGTCAAATGTTCAATCACCTTTCTACTGATGAACCATATCCATTTGCTGGTGCGTTTACCTTGGTTGGGGTCAGCGTGGCCTTCCCTGTGGACGCTATTGTTAAAGAATACCCTAAAGTGGGGATGGGTATTATGAGATTCCTTGGAAAAAAAGAGTTATTAAATGTATATGTCTTAAAACAATAAGATGCATCTTACTCTGAGTGTACTTACTGTGATACTGTAGTAGCAAAAACTCGAGTTTGTGAGATAATTGATACAGGTGCCCCAATCAACATAGTATCCACTAGGTTGTGTCAAAGTTGGCATTAAAGCCCGACGTGGAGCATCATATGGTGTATGGGACTGCAGGAGCAGAAAACACAGTCTCTAAAGGAGCGTACAGTGCGCTACCCTTGCAGTTTGGGTCGATTGTCATTGTAGCTCCAGCTATAGTGTTACCAAACAATAACTACGACCTGTTAATTGGAAACACTTTTATGCACAACTTTGGGGCTGTTATCAATATGACAGAGGAGATATTTAAAATTATGGGACAGCGGATCCCAATCTACTTCACTTCCAGAGGAATGCCAAAGGATTTGGTACACTTGAGTCACATTAATCTTGCATACAATGATGAAGTGATTGCGGTTCACTATCATTGACTAAAAAGAAAGACTCAATCTCTTCCTCACCAAATTTATGAATATCAAGGGCTGCCGCTCAGAGCTGCTGCCCTATATCTATTCCCTCTGGACACCAAGCAATCTAAGCACCGAGTTAGAGGTGTAAGTGCTTGCTGGGCTATATGGGGAAGTCAATGGGCCCTATCAACAATCACGTCTTGAGCCCCACGTGGCCCCTGGCATTATACTTCTGGGGCATGGGGAGATCAAGGTTTTGGTAGCAAATCTACAGGATAAACCAATACAAATCCACCAACATCAAGTAGTTGCCTTCCTCCATTTCATTCCAGTCAAGGAGGTCCATGGGATTCATGAGTTTGGCTCACTGGAGGAATTTGGTCTACCCATCAAAACACAGCCCAGCATTATGGCAGTGGTACCGCGTGAAAATTTAATGGGGTTATCAGAAGATCAGAAGAATCGAGTGGAAGCATTATTTCAAAAATACAAAGAAATCTTTGCTGTTGATAATGATTTTGGGGTGCGCCCAAGAAGTGATCCATTAAGTGGACACTGGGGATCATCCCCCCATTAGATCTCGGCCAATCCGCCAATCTAGAGACACTGAAGAGGTTGTTACAGCAAAAATTTATAAACTGTTGGAGCAAGGACTGCTCAAACCATTGAAGAGCCCATGGGCTACCCTTGTCCTAATTGTCAAAAAGAAGGATGGTACTAACCAGGTAGTAATTGACTACTGCAAGCTCAATAGCATTACAAAAAAGGACTCATACCCTTTGCCACGAATTGATGATGCGTTGGACCATTTAGAGGGAGCTCGTTACTTCTCTGCAATGGATTTAATATCTGGCTATTGGCAAATTTGAGTTACCTGCGGCGGAACAATAAAAATGCGCCATTATCACATCAAAAGGGCTTTTTCAACCGACATTATGCTTCAAGAGCTATGTAATGCCCCAGCTACTTTCCAAAGGACAATGGACACTATCCTTGGCAACTTGAATCTGTCATGCATTCTTATATACCTTGACGACATCAACGTTTTCTCCTGCACATTTTCTGAGCACATTAGCCATTTAGAAGAGGTATTCCGCCGGTTGGCTGAGGTCAACATCAAAATCAAGCCCCAGAAATGCCACTTTTTCAAGGATCAGTTAGAGTACCTTGGGTTTGTAGTTGATGCAACAGGGCTGAGGCCCCAACCAGCTAAGGTGGATGCCATTCAGAAGATGACTATACCAAGCAGTAAAATGAGATATACAAGTATTTTTAGGGATGGTTGGCTACTATCATCGCTTCATACCTAACTTTAGTTGTACTGGAGGTCCACTGTTTGAGTTATTAAAAAAGGATGCCACGTTTGTATGGAAGGAACACTGTTAACGCTCCTTTGATACTCTTCAAACAGCATTGATTGAGGCACCTGTGCTACATTACCCAAATTTTGAAAAGGAATTTATTGTACAGATGGATGCTTCTCTTTCCGCTGTGGGGGCAGTTCTGTTTCAAAAAGATGATGAGGGGGAGGAGCACCCAATGGTATATTGCAGTCAAAGTCTGAATAGCCATGAACAAAATTATACTGTGACCGAGAGGGAGTGCTTAGCAGTGATTTATGTGTACAAGCAATCTTTAGTTTATTTGCATGGTGTAAAATTTAAAGTTGTAATGGATCATGCCTCATTACGCTGGCTGCAGAACCTTAAGGAGCCTGAGGGTCGGTTAGCATGATGGGCCCTTAAACTACAGGCTTACAATTTTGAGATCCTTCACTGACCAGGAGCAAAGCACCAGAATGCTGACTGCTTGTCAAGGCTACCCACTATTGCTGTTATGGCAGATATGAGCAATATCATGTATTATAAAATGCTGAGCGGGTATTATGATGATAGATTGCCCCAAGTCATCAAGGCGTTGAATGAAATGTGAGCCAATACTTTCCAGCGGAATGGAGAGTTGTACAAGCAGATTGGTGATTCCACAGTGAATTTCCCATGACCTTCAATGCGGCCTAACATTATCATGAGCGCACATAGGGCAGTTGGGCATGGTAGTGTGCACAAGATGTTGGAATTATTGTGACCTCGGTATTACTGGGAAAGCATGAACTTTGATGTGCTTTACACTATCTCCTCCTGTCACCAGTGCCAAGTGGAAAAGCCTTTTCACCAGAAGACCTCATATCAATTATTAAAGCCGCACTTCACTTGGCATACTGTTTCCATTGATGTCGTCAGCCCTCTGCCAATGGGAGCTAACTGATCCAAGTACATCCTGGTGGCGATTGACCACTTGACCAGGTGGGTTGAGGCAAAGGCCATTTGGGATCTGGGCGCAGTTACTGTGGCTAAGTTTGTAATGGAATGCATCATTCAGCATCACAGCTGCCCAAAGTTTATCCTTACTGACAATGTCACTAATTTCACATCTCACATACTTTCTAAACTCAACGAAATGATGGCCATCCGCGGGGTTCTAACAACTCCATATCACCCCAAGTCCAACGGAATGGTTGAATGGGTCAATAGAACCCTGGTGAACATTCTCCAAAAATTGGTTGCTGATAGGCCCTCTGATTGGAGTACCCTCCTTTCCACTGCAGTATTTGCCGACAACATTAGCTACCATTCTGCCACAGGGAAAAGCCCATTCCAATTGCTTTATGGATGGCACCCCACTTTGCCTACGCCCCTATATGCTTATGAAGAGGACACCGGCGGAATGGATCCACAATGCTATTTGACCACCCTAATGAATATGCTGATTAAATTACAAACTGAAGCGTATTTGTTCAGCTTAGCCAAGAAAATCAAAACCCAGGCTGCTGACCAGGTATGGCAAAGTGGCTTAGCACAATTCAATGATGGAGACATGGTTCTATTCCACAATCAGCATGGGTTTGGGTGAAAACACAAGTTGGCCAGTATTTGGATTACCCCATTTGAAGTTATTGAGAAGACTGGTATGAATGTGTATACTATCAAGGACCCTACTGGCGGTCAGATCATTACCCAAGTTCAAGTAAAGTTCCTCCAACCATACAAGCAATAGGAGCCTTATCATCCAGTCAAGGAGGGGGTAATGTCGCGATTCTGATATGACTGGATGATAAGCCCAAGGTCACCATGGCGAAATGTATGGAATCAGCTGGAATCAAACCAGTAATGGTAATTTAAACACTTCAAAACAAGGCAATATTGTATTACTGGAAATCAGCTGAATTGAGCGAATGTGAATTTTACAAAATGAACAATTGATGAAACCAATGAGATACGGCGAAGTGAATTACTAAGCCATGAAAGTGATACCATCTGAAGTTGCTACAATACCAGCAGGATGAGATGATCAGGAAGTTAAGTTGTTAATAAGTTTAGAGTGCGCGGAACAGAAGGAAGCTGTGACAGCTAGGATAATAAATAAAAGAGTATAGTGGGAGTGAGTGCTCCACATTTATTATTATATTAGTTTATTTCTGTTGGTTAAAGGGCAACGATCCTCATATTGTTAGTCCTATTGCTCAGTGGGTCAAACCCTGTGCAATTGCATTTTTGGCGTATCTTCACGGACACGCTAATTTTTATAACAGGGGGTGTTAAATTTCTATGATCAACTTTCTTGATTTAGCTAAATATTACAAATGGTTAGTACCTGTCTTACAACCAATTAATGTTTGATAATATTTGCTTAGTAATTATTGAATGGAATTAATGTCAGGAGCCAATGTCAATGCTTAAGCTAATTTAATAGTTTTAAGGGCACTATTGCTACAAAGTTGTAAGTAAATTTAGTTGTTAACTAAATGATTTTTCCTTACTAAATTGAATGGTCTAACGTGCCAATTGATTAAGGGTGTTTATTGGAGCTACTAAAGCGTTATACCGCTTGTCTTGGCATTATTTTGTGTGCTATCCTGAACAAGTTGTCCTTCCAGGAATGAATAATTATTTTCTTGCCTAAGAATGGCCGCTAACTTGAAAAGATTGATCTACAGGGCTGGATAGAGGCATTAGAACGCTAATTTGGAATTCAGCCCAGATGGATCATATCTTAGTCAGTGATGGATGACAACTAGGTGAATGGATAACAGAATTGTTCTTTATTTTGTTGCATGATTCTTTAGGATCAAGTTTTCAGCAAAAATCTGTTTATGTTTAGGTGACAACAGAAAAGTTAAACATCAATTACCCATATAAACCCCTTATATTAATTTAAATAAGACATAGCAAAGACTTGAAAATATTTATTCTATATGTACTCCTATCAAGATTTTAAAGGTATTATAGCCCTTTTTATTATCTTGAAAGATTTGTAAGAGGATACCTGAGTGAGGTTAAAACCATTTGTTAAGAAGACTTGACTGGCTTTTTGCCTTCTTACAGCTATAAATCTCCTTTTCATTCTCACATATCAGTCACAATCTGTGCAAAAAAAACTTGCTAAAAAGTTTACTTATAATGTAATATTTTTTAAACAGCAATACTTAGGTGCTCAAGTGTTTAGCTATAATTACTAAACACCTAAAGATTTTTTATACTATAAACAAACACGCCAAATTTTTACAATAATGTAAAAAATAGTCCTTACAGCTTACATTTTGATTTAATAACAACCTTCATAAGACATATCAAGAAATTTAGTAATATGCCAAATAGACCTATCATCCTTGCTCATATAAATTTTAACCTTTAGAAATGACATACTAAAATAAAAAATGTGCATGCACAAGAGATCTAAAAACAAGAAGTTTAGGACCTAAGCCATCTTAGTTATAACTTAATACCCCTAAGGATATAGCTTAACTTAGGAACATCTTGTTTGTAAAGGCTTTTTAATAGGTTTACAGAAATATGTATTAAGATTTTTTGTTATTTCAAATATAATAATAATCCATTTTAATCATCAATAATCACTTTGATACCAATCCAAAAGCTTAGATAATTAGTTATAGATAAAGTTCAAAATTTATAACTTATGCTTCAAATAAGCTTTCTAAAGAGCACTTTTTTAAAATTAATGGTTCTGTAAAAGTTCCATATAAATGATTATAGCCATATATTAAGCTTTACAGAAAATTTTAAACTCATACTCCATTGCAAGTTATATTAAATATTATATAATTCACCCCTTGCACGTCTTACAGTGCTATCAAGTCTGTGAAAGGGCAAATAGCATTAAAAATCTCAAAACTTGCTAAGATTGTTCTAAAGACAATTAAAGAAAGTTATTATAAAGATATATATCTGACCCCATTAAGATAAAATAAGCTCAATTAAATAAAGTTTTAATGAGTCTAAGTGAAAAACTTATTATAAAAAAAGATTTAAAACAAAAAATTAGTTGCTATTAGAAACTAATTGATTTAATCTAACCAATATTTTATAAAACATTTTATAATATTCAGCTTCTCAGTTAAATCTTGTAAAACCTTATGAATATATCTAGTAATTTATGTTGTCTAAGCTTGCTGTATAATTTTCTGTTTTTGGAACTTTAGATATGCAATCTAAATCTTAATTGAGAGATTAAATAAGGATAGGCTGATTTTAATATGAAAGCAAATTTATAGCTGAAAGTTCACTATAAGTGATTAAATGCTTATGGCTTTACGCTCTCTTGGCAACTAGATGAGGGTAATTTATTTACTACTCAGAGTTTCCATGCAGGACAACTGGGGTGGAGATTAACTTTTCTAGAAGTTCAGAGAAACAAACATTTCTCATAGCTGGATAAATTTCTTCAATCCTAGAGAATTGGACTTTAAACTAAGATAGATATGAGATGTAAAAGTATTTTATTTGTAAAAAAATCAAACTTATTTAAAGTAACAAGGAGAAACCAGGTTTGTGATGAATGAAAGGTGAATACCACATGTGAAGTGGAAGGAGATTTAGGAATGTAGGAGGTGATAACACAGTCTAGGTTCAGAGTTGGAGGAGATCAGTATCCCTTGTTAAAAGTTGAACTGAGCTCAAATAATGGTAACACAATTAAGTGGTTTCCATTATCTGTTATTAGGAAGCCAAAAGGTGATAAGGCATAATATGTTAAGATAGTTAATGGGGTGAGTATATGAGTTCACCACTGAATACATCTTCATGCTTAATATCAGAATAAATAGTAACTCAGCTCAGGCATTCTTCTTTATCTCATCGGCCAGTGGACAATAGTGGAACAATTTATCCAGAGTTTTTTAGGTTGTAAACTCAGCGGTATTATAGGAAATTACTAGTTCTTATATGTATATATATATGTTTGAGGTGGGTCGATCTTGGGACAAATATACCTCACTGAGAATTTTTCTAGCCAGTACAGGTTTGATTTAAAACCTGCACTAGGGTGGAAGCAGTTTTAGCTGCCAGGCTAACAGCCCTAGTGCTTGTAAATATAAGCTTTAGTGATTTTGGACATTAGGCCCAATAAAACATCAATAGATAAATTATAAATAATATTAGCTTTA
>JAKSZP010007420.1:0-26052 GCA_022478985.1 Massospora cicadina
GAGGCTGCGGGCCTTCCGCCTGCTCCTCTTGCCTTGCTTGCCCAACTGCTCCCAGACATGGGCGCAGACTAATCCCCTCTATGAGATTATCAAACTAGATTTAGTCTTGAATTGAATGGGTTGCAAAAGTGTTTGCAACGAGAAAGAAAAGTCTGCCACAATAATTATTAAAGAGATAATTTAACACTTATGTTTAAAGAAAAATAAACTTAAAATATAGTAAAAGATTGATTTTATAAGGTTTTTATTAATTGCAGCGGGGGGATCAAAGAGAAAACCCCATAATATCAGGCTGCTTAGTATTTAAGTGTGTTAAAGCTTAGGTGAGCTGGACGAGAACTTAACTCTAAGCTACAAACATCTAAATTAGGAGATATGAGGTTTTAACCTATCAAAGCTCTCAAAGTTCACCTTGCTTCAATGGAACAGCTGATTGAGGGTTGATAGTAGTTAGGACAAGTTTGTGAGGTAAGGATTTAATAAATTGACCCAATCATCATGGGTAAAATATTTTCACCTTATATGACCCCCTCCAAGCCTATATAAAGAGCCAGTCTCTGCGGAGAAGTTTAAACTATATTAGATACAGGATGGGGAGGGAACTCAGAATGGCTCTCCTGATTTCGCCGCCAATTCAGTTAACCCTGCTATTAACCATAGGCCAATTTGGCCGAGAAGAGGAGTAAATCACATTACCCCAATTAAAGGGGTTCCACCATGAATTGGCCAGGGTTTTTTGGCCGTCATTACCTGTATTCAAACCTGAGACACTCTTATTACAGTATTGGACTTGTAATTGTCCAACAATTATCAACTGGAAGTGCATAAAAAAGGGCAGTAATTTTGATGCATTTTCCCATGAATTGAGTAAGAGTATGTATTTTCCAAAGACACCTTAATTTCTTCCTAGTTAGTAAAACAGCTCCAGAGGTGGCAATGGGATCCATTTTAGATCAGAGGAGTGGCGGAACGAGATTATTATACATGCCCTCAGGAACTTGTAGAGTAACATCTGTTCCCACAAAGGTTTAGTGGTCAAAGTTAATAGTACAATTTTGTACAGCTTGGAGTAAAGTCCCGTTGGACTTTAAAATATGCTGAGATAAATTTAAATCGTGTCAGCAGCCTTTGCATTATTTAATGGGTATAAATCCCTTGATAGACTCAATATTGACAATTGAGGAATTCAACTCTTGGGCTCAAGTTAGAAGGGAGATTTAAATTCCTCTGGCACTGGAAGACTCAGGGCAAAGTATATACATTATTAACCAATATGCTGCACACCTTAGAAGAAACCCTTAGAATCATATTACAATAAACTAGCAGGGTCATTGTTGTTGTATAAGCTAAACGTCGTAGTCTCATTGGGCGCCTGCAAATTGACATCAGTTGTGTCAGCAGAACGCTTGGTAACCACGCCCACAAGGCCACGTTTTTCATCAGATATTGCCTTAGTATAATAAAGTATAAATTGTCATCTAATTCATCTAGAGTTTTAACTTTAAATTTAAATTAGGAGCCCACTTTTTCTTTTAAAAGGGCACCAATGAATATCTCACAGTCATAATGAGATAAAATGATGGCCTGAGGGCCCAGACGGAATACCCTTTGAGGTGTACCTTCTGGAACCTGCGGTGATCGCCAGAACCCTCCGTGACCTCTTCGCTGCACTCTTGGTGAATGGCGAGGTCCTCCTCGACTCCAGAGGCTCAATCACGACCCTCATTTACAAGAAGTCAGACCGTGAGAACCTGGCGAACTGGCGCCCCATAGCGTTGATCAACACAGACCACAAGCTCTTCACAAAGCTTCTGGCCAACCGCATCACCAAATGGGTGTCACCTCGCCTCTCCCCATCCCAGCACGGTTTTATTCCGGGGAGGTCGTTATGGGACAACTATAGTGACCTTCACGTGACTTTTACTGCTAACTCTTGTAAGGTGAATGGCTTTGTGGCTCTCCTGGATATGGAGAAAGCATATGATCGGGTAGCCTGGAAGTATATTGATGCTTCCCTGGCCCGCTTCCATCTCCCCCCCGCAGCTAGGCGCTGGATATCAGCGCTTTATGACCAGCTCCACACCAGAGTCCTGGCGCCAATGGGTTTTACAGTGGCAGTACCAGTTGGACAAGGTCTCTGGCAAGGGGACCCCTGAGCCCTATCCTTTTTAACATCACCCTTGACCCCCTCTTGGCCTCCTTACAGGACAAGCTAACAGGGATTCTGATCCCAGGTAAAGCCCCCACACGCACCATGGCATTTACATATGACACTGCCATTGCATTTGGCTGCCCTGGGGATGTTGCCCTCGCTGCTGTGACCATTGAGAGGTACACCAAGGCGTCCAACGCCATGGTCAACACCTCCAAGACAACAGTTGTACAGGTCGGCTCCCCCACCTTCCCCCCACCATTTGGTATTGAACCTGTGCGCGGTACCTTCCGTCACCTGGGCGTCCTCACCAACCAACAAGGAGTTGCGCTAAAAGACAATGAGGACTTGCTCCTCGCAGCAGTTAACTCCAGGACTGCCAGCTGGAACCGGCGGCAAATCACCCCCCAGGGTCAAGTTCTGATGGCCAATGTGTTCCTCCTCTCCAAAGTCTGGTTCCTAGCGCATGTCTGCCCATTCACAGCTGCCTATTATACGCGGCTCAATGTACTCCTCCGCTGTTGGATATGTGGCTCAAACCATCCACCAATGGCCCTCTCAACCATTGCCTGACCCTGCAATGAAGGGGGCCTAGGGCTTCTGGACACGCGATCCCACGCCACCACAATCTTCCTGAAGTTCCTATGGCCGATTGTCTGCTGGGACGCGGCCCCCATGCCCCAATGGGCGCCCGCCCTCCGCCAGTCAGTGTCAGCAGCTCTGGGTCTTCCTAGAGCATCTCTGACCTCATTAGGGGAGTGGCTCATAAATCACCCAGGCCATCGCCTGAAACCATCCTCATCCCCCTACTGGAACCAGGCTCTCCTTGCCCTGAAACGAGTAGGCGCGCGTATCCACCATACCTTCCCATACAGAAGGGAAGGCCCTGGCCTCAGCCCCCGTCGCCATGCAATTGTGCACAATGGACAAGTTGTCACAACTCGCCTCAACCCCCAAGATCGTCCTCCCATCCGCCCAAGACTCCTTGAGCTCCTCCCTCCCTCCGTGAGATTTGACCTTAAGGAATTGTAGAAGGACGTCTATCACCCCATCCTGTCAGCAAAGGTGTCCAACACCTTATGGAGGGTGCTCCACTGTTCATACAGGACAGGGGGCCGGACTGGCCCTACCTTCCAGCACTGAAGCTGCCCCCGCTGTGCAGAGCCTATTGACTCCCACCTCCATCGTTTTTTCACCTGTCCAGGTGTCGCCACATTTTGGCCAAAGGCCCGCGCGCTCCTCCATGCTCAGCCCTAGTCTGGACACCCTGTGCAAGACCTCATGTTCGAGCAGACAGCTCCTGGTTGCCACCGACCCCTCCATGTCCTCGCCTATGCCACAGCCATCTGGACCATCCATAACTCCTTCCTTTGTGCTGCCTTTGACCAGCAGGTGTGGACCCTTCCACACATGATCACCCACTTTCAGGTACACTTTGAGATGGCCCTGAAGGTCTGCACTATGTCACCAACCCTCCCCCGCTCAGTTGTCACTGCAGCACGGCTCTGGCGCGCAAACCATCCTCCCTTTCTCGATGCCTCCTCCCTCCCCTTCCCTCACCTCAGGCTCTTAGGAGCCCAGGCGTAATTCAATAAACATCGAGGAATCCCCCCCTTGGGTTGGGACCATCTAGTACTTAAAAAATGATGGCCTGAGCAGACAACATTATGGTACCAGACTTCAGCGGTAAGGAGCTATAAGGTCCTAGTAAGGTGATGGCGTTAGGCCCCATGGTCCATATCCTTTGCAATAAGCAACATCAGATGTAACATCAAGTTTCTTTACTATCCCTGAGAAAACTATGTTGATGGGTGCCCCACTGTCTATAATTTTCCAGAAATTTTAACTTTTTTTATCCTGATATCAACATATTCACTTGGCATAACTATCTGAACTGGCTCACATAGGAATGTCAAGTGTATCTTATTGGCTCAGTTAAAATAAGTTGTTGGTCACCTGCAGCTGTGGAGGCATAGCAAACTCTTCTTATACTCGTATTGGAAGTTCCATTGGTGAGGCAGCAGTCATTATAATCCCGGTCTCTAGTTGGATTTTTCATCTTTTTGGTGAAAGTAAAATATCTCTTTTATACTCCGCCTAAGCTTTTCCCACCTAAATGCTCATTCTCAATGGCAAATATTGAGGACTGAGATCTTTGATAGGGTATGAGGCAACTTCAGCCTTCTTGGATATTTTTTATAGGTACTTGGTGTGTCAAATTTTGGAATATAACATATGCTGTGTTCAGAGCTTTAAAAATGAGGGCACAAGGGCGGAGATGATTCAACATCTCAGTTATGTGATTTTTGAACTTAAAATAGGTAACTTAGACTGGTATAATTCTTTGTGGGACTTGCAGGACTGGTGGAAAGCAATTTGAGCATCATATCGACTTAGAACCTTATCACCATACAACATTTGGGCTTTATTATAGAAATGGTCAGTAAAGGCTAAAATTTCTTTGCCTGGATTATAGTTGATGGAAGGGAAGGAGGTTTTCCTTTCTAACATAAGTTCTTCCCCACAAAACTTTTTAATAATATCTTGTTTATTTTTATTGTATGATATATTGGCTTCACAAACCTTTGGCATTACCAGCTCATGACTGACAGGGTCCAACAGGATCATTAACGTGGCTAGTTTAGCCTAGTCATTTAGTTCATCTTGGTGACTTTGAACAGCCGCATAAAATTGTGATTGTTCCCTTTTCTCTAAAACTTAAGCAAGTTAATTGGGATAACGTGGTGACCATCATTAAACACTGATTCCTGGCTAACCTGGGGAAGATCCCTGTATCAATTATCATTTTCAGCAGAAGGGGTGATTACCAGAAGCCTCTACCACAGCGTCAGGGTGGTTAGTAAAAAGCATAGAAGCACTGTAATGATTTGTTTCACGTGAGATGGTTTCTCAAATGCTGGAACCACAGGAAATTCCATCTCGCACAATAGTTAAAATTGATTTAAAATTTTTAAAATTTAATCAATCATTAACTTTGAGTTAACTTATATAAATTTTGGTTTAGTTTCTGGCAGCTCATGATGCTGGGATAAAAGGGGCCTCCATACCTAAGATATTTGAATCAATTCAACTCAGATGTTCACTTTATAACATGGAGGCAGCAATTGTGCAAATTCCAGTTTAGATTATAAAGAATGCACCCACTAAACTATCACAAATAAAATTACATCTTTGCTTGAGATTCTCAACTTAATTTAATTTAATAATTTGTGAATTATTGAGTTTTTCTTTATTAGTGTGGTTGAATAAGGAACCTCATTTGATGGCCTTATTTGATGAGTAGTATGTAAGTTACTATATAGACCACAAAGATTATGAGATCATATTGACCCCCATACCTCAGCCAAGTGGGACACTGGAGTCAGCAGAGAAATGCTGAGTTTATCAAAATAACAATCAGAGTGGAATCATTCCATTAAATCTGTAAGCCTTGGGGAGAAACTCCTTCATCTAGATCAGGAGAAATTCCTGTTCTGAACTAAAAAGTGGAATAACTGCCAGCCATTCCTTCTGTTGCCCTGGGCGATTTACCCCTTGTGGTAGATGAGAGGTGAGTAACAGCATATCCCCTGGAGATTGCGCCTCTTTTACTATGTTTACCACCAAAGAGTTAGAGGGTAAAATTTAGGAGCTATTCCAGGAGGTTGCGGAGGGTAGAAGCCATCACCAGAGGAAGGTGGTAAGTGCATGTCATCAGGAGTAAGTATCATGTTCAAGTTCCACTAAAGATGTAGAGTCACATTTGGCAAAGAGGGCGAGTCACATGCTGCTAAAATTAAGAGTCACAAGTTAGTTTTGGGCACAAAATCCTCCATCTACCAGGTTTTCCCCACAATTGCGCAAATGAGCCTGTCCCTGACAGGATATGGACGTGGTCAACCTTTTCCCCACCAATGGAGCCATCCATATGTGGTCTGGCCATAGGCTCAACTTGTCACCCACCAGAGGCGTAGTGTCATCATACCATGTTCAGTTGCTTTAATGAATATTCTTGCCAACAACAATTTAATGCAAATCTGCCAAATCAAGTCAGATCCAAGTCATTATCAGAAAACAGTTTGGGATGCCGATCTGTAAAAATTATATTATGAGATGTTTTCAATGGCATTGCGTTTATTTTTAATTCCCCATTGTGTGAATTTAGGCAGCGGTCCCAACTGGTTCTACTGTCACTCCATTCTTCTCCTCTCTCAACATTTAATACTCAATAAAAAATTCTATACAAATTACCAAATTATTGGTGAAGCTTAGAGTTCTGTTGAACATTTAGTGGCAATGATTTCCAATTCTGGAGATCCGTGGTTAACCCTTGTGGCTTCCTATTTCATTTTTCATTATCAATATGGATGGCTATGCCTTAGGTATTCTTGTCAGGGTTCTAGTTGTTCATTAATCTGGAGTTCCAGGACAGTTTTATTATTATAATCAGCATGCTTCATGACATAATG
This sequence comes from Massospora cicadina, assembly GCA_022478985.1. Lineage (NCBI taxonomy): Eukaryota > Fungi > Entomophthoromycota > Entomophthoromycetes > Entomophthorales > Entomophthoraceae > Massospora > Massospora cicadina. Next base: position 6,622 of record JAKSZP010007420.1, read on the forward strand.
GAGCGACCCAAAGTCTCATCCTTTATACCTCGCCCTATGGGTGGGATGCTGCATTGGTTCAGTTATATGAATGGAGAGTTCACATGTAAGCTAAGATGATGGATGCCACAAGTTGGGCATATTCAACATATTGCAGCATTTATTCTGTGGTTAACACATCTTTTTATGCTTTACCACCAGTAGGCCTACCATGTGTCGAGTGGAGGAGGACCTGTGGTGTCCCCTTTTCTTCAAGGAGGTGGGCACGAACTTGTTGCATATGTTGGTGTGTTGTTTGTTCCTGAGGTTGCTGATCTATACCACCATCCGGCTATTGGGGGTCTTAAGCTTGTCTTCTCACAGTGGATTCGGCTGGTTTGGGGGAGCAGGTGTATGTGAATCCGCTGGTGCTCCAGTTGTCCTAACGGAAGATTTGGAACTTGGTTTTGTCCAGAAGGTGGAGAAAACAGCTGCCGCTCCCATATACAGACTGGGGGATGGTTCTGCATATGCCTCCTATCTCCTGAGTGTGTCTCACACATTATCTAAAAGCAATATGAAGCTTACTTTTTGTTACTAAAACAAGATCCTGTTGTGCACTCATATGGCCTCCGTTAAGGTTCTTGTTGACACAGAAGCTTCTGAGAACTTTGTGAGTTTTCAAGTTGCTCAAGGGTTGGATCTTGATCTGATTATAGGGTCCTCAGTCTTTAGTGCATCATCAGTTTTGATGACCTGTTGCCCAGTGCGGCACCTGATACCATTTTTTTATTTAACCAAGACAGGCCAATCAGGGGACGAGCAATACTAGTATGAACTATATGTAATGGGATATGAGGAGGTGAAGTATAGCGATATCTAGGAACACCAGAGTAGATGAGCTACCCCTGTTGCCAGCTGGTACTGCCAGGTGTAGAGGGGTTGGATGCCCTACTCTGAGGGGGCTTCCCTTATTATGGAGCAGGTGTGAAGGAAGGGGTTTATATGCAGAAACCAATTTGGAACCATGATTCAACGAGTCTTTGTTGTTTCATCCTCATGTATCCATATAACCAGGCTTAAAAGTGTTCCAGTAAGTGTAGGTGAAATCTACTGATTGTCCCATGGATGATCAGCACAGTTCCCTTGAAGGCATCCAGAGCTGTGTTGTGAATTGTCCACATTTCAATAGCGACTATAAGGGATCAGAGTTGAGTGGTATTGGGAATTCAAATTGGAATGTGAGGAGGCTTCTGGGATTAACAGCTCCTGGTCGTTGTGGGTTCTCAACAGATGCACAACTTCCCACCATATGGCTCTAGATGGGGGGCATGCTTCAAGGTGGTGGTGTAGGGTGCCATCCTTTCCGCACACTGAGCAAGTTGCATGAAGAGATTTAGAGCAATCCGCTGTCTTGTAGGTTCTTCTGAGGCAACGTTAGGTGTTAGCTTTTAACCTTGGCTGGAGGAGCGGATGATGTGCTAGCCCATATTGACTTCTTTGCCATGAGACCATAAGGGGATATCTAATACATCCAGGTAGTCAATCATTTCAATGAACAGGGCCACGTCGTGTGTGTCCCTCTGGGGATGGTTGTCTGGTGTCATTAACGTGAAGCAAGCTCTGGGCCTTCCCCCTACCTGACTAGTGCTGTGATAGTGACGGTCCACCCTATGTGTTTAATGGTGTGGAGGAGGCTTTTGAAGTGAGGGTGGGTTTTATGTGGGCCCACTGCTTGGGCAGTTTGCAAGGTATGTGAGCAGGCTGTACAGGTTGTGTGGGTTGGATAGTTTGAGCGCCTGTGCAAAATTGGCCCTCGCCACTCTAGAACAGTGTTGTTGCGGGAGGCTGGGGCTAGGACTTCCTCTATCCAGGTGCCTAATATGCGGCTGGCGTGGTCTTCAAAGTCTATTAGGCCCATGACTCCGCTGGAGCGTGAGTCAAAGAGTGTTTTCACCTGTACGGGTGTCCAGGACCCAGGACAAAGCCATCCCAGGATAAGTGCGCGGACTGAGGATATTAATGTAGGTGAGAAGGGGGTTGCGTGGGCGGGGAACCACAGCATCAAGTGGATGAGTTAGTTGGCAGCCATTACTCGCCCTGTTAGTCCTGGGGATTTTCCTTAAGGGAGGCGATGAGGTTAGAAATCCGCTGTAGTAAGCTGTTCTCAATTGTCTCATTGGCATACCCCCTGTTTCCAGCCATATCCCAAGGTGGCAAACAGGGTTGATTGAGGGAGGTGATGCGAAGGGTAGGATGAGTGGGTTGTTTCTTCATGGGGGACTGTGGGGTTTGGGTGTTGTGGCCCAGTTGTTAATGTACTTGCCTAAGAGGATTATTTCCATTTCTCTTTTTTGAGCGATGTGTTTCTCACAATGGAATACTCCTCCAGGGTGCATTCCAGCTGTAGGGCAACATTGTTGTTAGCTATACTGCCACACAGTCATCCGCAAAGGATAGTGTCTTAACTGTTGGTTGGCCCTGTGCAGATATGCCCATGAGGCGTAATTCAGCAACGCAAAGGAGCGGATCAATACTGAAGTTATACAGCAGTGGGCTAAGGAGTTCCCCTTGTTTGAGTCCTCTGCGTGGTGTGATCTTGTTGGTCAGAAGCCAGGGCCACATACAGCCATGGATGCGGACTCTGTAAGGAGCATTGCCCAGTTTATGAATTTGGGTGGGAGTTTGAAGGCGCTTAGGCATTCCTTCATGTACAGCCAACTAACGCGATCATATGTATTCACCTTGTCTAGGAATACCAGAGCTCCAGTTGCTTTGATCTGACATATGTTGGTGATGGAGTGTATATTGGTCCATATTGAACGCCCTGGTATGAGCCCAAACTGATTGGGTGACAGGATTAGGGGAGGCTATTGTGCCTAATTTGGTGGCTAAAATTTTTGTTAATAGTTTTGTATCAGTATTAGAGAGTGCAATTGAGCCCCAGTTGGCCAAATCCAGTTTTTCGTTCTTTTTTTCAGGGTTATAACATAGTAGTCCTGGCTACCAGGTAGGAGGTGTGACTCCAGAAGTCACTGGTTCATTGATTCCAAGAGGAGAGGGGAAAATTACTTAAAGTATTTTTTGTATAATTTGTAGGGTATCCCATCAGGCCCTGGAATTCCCTACATGGTGCACCATGGACTGTGTCCCAGAGCTCCTCCTGTGTGATTACATTTAAAAGGTTGCAGTCTGACAGTGTTCTTTGTATTCCGGCAGTGTGTATGAAATTTTTATAATTTTTGGTGGTCAGTTGTGGTATCATGGTATATTTTGGTGTAGTATCAATGTACTTCAGCCTTGATCTCCGCTGGGTCAGTTGCCATGGTGCCATCACTTTTGGGGACCTGTGTGCGTGCTGGCTGGTTGCCACGGGAATGAAACTGGTGGAAGAAATATAGCAAGCAGGTTTCACCTTCTTTATGAACTTATTTTTTCTTGAGACTTTGATTATGTGCTGGTGTTTGAAGATGAGTGTAAGGAGAGTGTCCATAACTCTCCTGTTCCCAAAGTGGTAGTTCATAGTGCACAGGACCAACTCCAGGGAACTAGTCAATAGTACAAAAGTTAACAGAGCCCAGCAGAGGGGGCTTGAGATAGAATAACTTAGGTAGAGAAGGGTTATCAATGGAAGAGTTAACCAAAAGGGAGACACACGAGGCTCAGAGGTGTAAAGTATGGGCGCTCTAGGATGGAGGGGACCTTGGTGACCCAACGGTGCATGAGCAGATAAAATTAAAGAAGATAAAAGTAAATGGTTAACGTTGTGCAAGACCTCCTCAACAAGGTTCAGCACAGAATTGTCCAAGATAACATAAATCGAAATGGTGTACTAGAGAAGGGTTTATTACTGGGGGAGAAGTTTACCAATGGGAAAGGTTGGTCTTGATATGAGGAATTTAAGGGATTTTGGGAAAACGATCAATCAAGGGAAGTGGGTCTAAGACAAGGTGCACCAATAGGCACGCATTTCCATTGGGAAAGACACTGTAACTAGTAATTAACTAAACTTGGGTAATTGATTGTAAAAGTGGCTGACCTGAGCTGGAAAGTCCAAAACTGATTGGGTTTTGAGACCCCATTAAATAAAAACTTAAGCAAACCATTTTTATTTTACAAAAAGCTGGTTCATTTTAATGTGCCTGCTATTATGTAGGGCCAAACTTCTCTAGCATCCCTGGGACCAACCTGAGCATACCTCGCCTCTACCCAGCATTGATCCAAGGTATACTTGAGATCAGGGAGGCCAGTCAACTTCACCTTCTTTGCCTCCTGATATGCATCTTTGTCCCTTGAATTTGTCCATATAATTATGTCATTTTCCAGCCATGACATTACCCTATCCTCTTTTTGGGGGTCCATCCCCCTCCAGGGGCTTGTGCCAGGTAAAAGTTCTTGTGGGTTTAATCCAACTTTATTGTGGCAACGGTTTTCTTTGGGTTGTGATCCAGCAGCCTGGGGAAATTGCTTATGGAAATCTTTGATCAGGTCTTGGGCATGTACACATTCACACGCTGGTACCCAACTTTTCTCTGCAGCATCAAATCCCTTCCAAGAGACCAGGTACTCAAGCCTTCTTTTAACACGGATGAAGGCTAGTATTTCATCCACTTTCCACCCTGGCGCCCCATCCACGAGATAAGCCTCAGGAGTCTCTGGTGGAGGCCCTTAAACAACGTCAATTTGCTCTCATTAAAGACAGAAAATATCCAAAATGAAGAGGGAAGATCTAACTGGTATGAGGCGTGACCCACCTTTCTAACAACGCGGTAAGGGCCAATCCTCTTTGGACCCAGCTTTTTGCATGGCTGCTTGATAGGGTTGTTCCAAGCATTAAGCATCACGAGATCCCCTTCTTTGTATGCTGGACCCACTCATCGCTTACCATCAGCATTCTCCTTATACACTTGCATTGCCTTCAAAATTGTGGAAACCCCCTTTTGTACTTTCTTGATAGTTTTGGCAAAGTCCACCACCTCCTCAACTTTAGATCCACAGCTGAGCTCCATGTTAAACGCAGGTTTAAAATCATGGTTGGCGAAAAATGGGGAATAACTAATAGACACATGCAGCATGTTTTTATAACTAAACTGGGCCATAGGAAGGTAAAAAACCCAATCTGAATGATCCGTGGCAAAGTAACACTACAGAAACTGTTCAAAGCACTGGTCCACTCGTTTGGTATTTCCATCTGATTGTGGATGATAAGCAGTTGAACGGCAGGGGTGAATCTGAAGAGTCTTACACAACTTTTCTAAAAGACAGAGGTAAACTGGGGTCCTCAATCACTAATAAAAATTTTGAGGGACCCCGTGAAGCACAAACACATGAGTGACGAAGAGCCTAGCCATCTCAGCCGCAATTATTGTTGTTCTTCAAGGAATAAAGTGGGCGAACTTTGTAAAACGGTACACCACCACCATGATGGCATCATAACCATCAGAAAAAGGTAATTCCATAATGAAATCCACTGATAGGGAAGTCCAGGGCCCTTCAGCCTTTTTAACCGGTACTAACATACCCGCTAAAGGTTGACGATTTGGTTTCTTTTGATTGCAGATCAGGCACTCTTTATAATAACGTCCCACCTGAGCAGGTAAGCCTTTCCAATTGTAGGTGCTTCATATTAACTCCAAGGTCTTTTCTCTTCCAGGATGACCAACATTGATTCCATCATGATGGTCCTGGATGATTTTAGGCGAAGTGGTCCAGCAGGAACCCATAGGCGCCCCTGAAACCACACCATCTCATCCTTTACATGATAACCCCTTGTTAGATCCTCCTGACTCAGCACACTCTTAGCAAGTACCATAGTATATTCGGCTGATAGCGGCTGAGAAAGGACTACCTTTATGAACATACTGTATTCCTCCACATTTTCCAGAGGTGCAAGCGCTGGCCTGTTGGCCGTGGAAGAGGGAAGTTGAGATGTAATCTTACCCGGTGGAATCATCAACTGGGTATTATGAACCTCTACCTCCTTTGGATCAGGAGCTAATGCAGGGTTGCAGCTCAAAGCATCTGCCAATCCATTCTCCTTGCCCTTGGTGAACTCATAAGAAGATGCTAATTGGTCAAGGGTCTCATGCCAACGGGTCTGCCGTGGGGTTAAGACATAAGGAACGCGGTAGTACAGTAAGGCATGATGATCTGTACATACACATAAAGGCTGGGAAGAGCCATTCAAGTGATGACGCCAATAATTCAGCGCCTCCACCACTTTTATAATTCTTTGTCATAAACAGCATAGTTATACTCAGAAAAAGACATTTCCCTAGAAATATCCCACCGGATGCTCTATCACATCTTCGCCTGCTTGTAACAAGGCAGCTGCTATAGCGAAGTTGTAGGCATCAGTAGACACAAGTAACATCTTTTGAGGGTCAACATGGCGAAGGATGGACGTGATAAGAAGGTGCACTTTACTGCTTGTAAAGCACTCTCAAACATGGGGACCACTGAAGCATTTTTGCACCACTGGCCTTATACAAGGGCGCTGCCACCTCTAAAAATTGGGCGTGAACTTCTTGAGCAACGTACACGTCCCAAAAAACTCCTCAATTCCTTGACTGAAGTGGGTGTGGGCCACTCAAGAATTTCCTTCACCTTGTGGGTGTTAGTATATGTCCTTGGTCAAACATGACGTTGCCCAGAAAAGTGACCTGGGGCTTGAAAAATTTACACTTGCTAATCTTCAGCGTAAGGCTGGCTGCCTTTAACCTCTCCAACACTTGAAAAAGGTGTACTGCATGGGACTCACGATCAGGGGAAAACATCATTATATCATACATTTAGGCAACCGCGCATACCCCCAACAGGTCCCCCAAAACTGCATCAATACGGCGTTGAAAGATAGCAGGGGCATTCTTAAGCCCAAAGGGCATGACCTGAAACTGGAAAACCCTTTTCTGGTATGGAATGCGTCCAACCACTCCTGTACCTTCTTAATCCGGATCTGATTGAAAGTATTGAGGCAATCCAGTTTGGAAAAAGCTTTAGCCTTTCCACATAGCGCGAAATCTGAGAATCTAAAGGGATGGGATGGAGATCTGGTACGGTGACATTGTTGAGTTTCTCATAGTCTACGCATGGGCGTAAAGTTCCATCAGCCTTCTCAACAAAGAGAAGTGGGGAACACACAGGGAAGGTTCTTTGGAAAATAGCACCCTTGGCTAACAGCTCCTTAACCCACATGTCTAAGGCCTCTTCCTCTCGGACAGTCAATGGATAAATGGTGGAAGATATATGCACCATATCAACAGTGAGCTTGAACTCGCAATCAAACTCTGAATGATCTGGTAGTGCGTTAGCTGAAGCTGCATCAAACGAAGATTCCACTCCTCCAAACAGGAAGGTAGGGGAACCTCCACAGAGGGCTTCAACAACGGGACAAGACTGAGAGTGTGAATATTGGGCCAGCGGTGCAAATCGCTCTGAAAGTTGGCTTCAGCCAAAGAAACAACCAACTTGTGATAATTATTTAAAGTTAGGGATAAGGAATTTTCTTTCAAGTTAGTCCTGACATCAAACTTTCGCCACCACTTTACACCCAAATGATGGGGTACATGAGGTTTTTGATAGCTTGGAAGCGATCAGACGAGTGATATGTGCCCACTTGATAGTCCACTAACCCCATGATCTTCAGCGTAGATATCCCTGGGAAGCCCCTCCTCTATCCATATCACCTGGCAAGTAACTCAGCTCAAGGTAATAGGCTAGTTTTTAGTCCATAAAATTCTCAGAGGCTCCAATATCCACCAAAATAGTAACGCTGGATTTCCCTAAAGGTTATGAAATGGTAGCAGTCAGTATAAAATAGCCTGAAAGATCTTTATTTAAAGCGTAAAAAGCCAGCACTGCACCACCAAACTCTTCATCTTGCAAAAACATTTCTCCCTGGTATGTTTTTAAATCATAAAATGGAGAGGGATGATTGGCCACTCTTAAGACTGAGACCACATATCCCACCATATCTTCTGCAGTTGCATAAACATTTCCATATTGTAAAAGTAGTTTCTTTTCAATCTCCAGAGTGCTGCGGATCATGGTAGAGGTCAAGCGAGGGTTCTCTGAGGTAATTTGATCCACAGGAGTGGGTTCATTATCTGAGCCATAAGAGAGTAAAAATGGTTCAGAGGTATATATGGTATTTTTGTTTATAAAACGAGTCTTTAATCGCAAATAACCCTATCTCCCTTACAGCAAAGGTTGTCTGACATTATCCAAGGCCATCATCCCCAGGCCCACCTTTGAGGATTCCGCCAGCACCGTATGAACGTGGTGCCAAAGTAAACCCAGTTTAATTAAATCATTTTTTATTATTTTTAACTTAAAGTCAGTGAATCTCAACTTCTGGACCGCAAAGCATCTGTATCCACTGGTTATGAGCAAGAAGGTGGGTAATTTTCCAGTTGGAGGCAGCAAAAATAATGCTGAGATGCACCAATCTTTGGGAAAAAGAGGAAACAGTGGCGAGTTTCATTGCGGCTAAAGCTAACTGCTGGCGCACATCATTTACACTTTGTAAAATCCCACGCAGAAAAGTTCATGCCTGTAAAAGAAAAGGGTTGGTTGACTAATTTAAGGAGAGCGTTTATAACTCTCCTGTTCCCAGAGTGGTAGTGCATAGTGCACAGGACCAACTCCAGGGAACTAGTCAATAGTAAAAAAGTTATTAGAGCCCAGCAGAGGGGGCATGAGCTAGAATAACTTAGGTAGAGAAGGGTTGTCAATGATAGAATTAAACAAAAGGGAGACACACGAGGCTCAGAGGTGTAATGAATTAACGCTCTAGGCTGGAGGGGACCTTGGTGACCCAACGGTGCATGAGCAGATAAAATTAAAGAAGATAAAAATAAATGGTTAACGTTGCGCAAGACCTCCTCAAAGAGGTCCACGCACAGAATTGTCCAAGATAACATAAATCGAAATGGTGTACTAGTGAAGGGTTTATTACTGGGGGAGAAGTTTACCAATGGGAAAGATTGGTCTTGATATGAGGAATTTAAGGGATTTTGGGAAAACAATTAATCAAGGGAAGTGGGTCTAAGACAAGGTGCACCAATAGGCACGCATTTCCATTGGGCAAGACACTGTAACTAGTAATTAACTAAACTTGGGTAATTGATTGTAAAAGTGGCTGACCTGAGCTGGAAAGTCCAAAAGCTGATTGGGTTCTGAGACATCATTAAATAAAAACCAAAGCAAACCATTTTTATTTTACAAAAAGCTGGTTCATTTTAATGAGCCTGCTATTATGTAGGGTTGATTTTCTTTAGCATCCCTGGGACCAACTTGAGCATATCTCGCCTCTACCCAGCATTGATCCAAGGTATACTTGAGATCAAGGAGGACAGCCAACTTCACCTTTTTGGCCTCCTGATATGCAGCTTTATCCCTTGGTAATGTCCCCATGATTATGTCATTTTCCAGCCATGAAAATGAGGGAATTTAGGCGAACGGATATTTCCGCCCATTTATGCCCCCAGTTGGGGCTGTAGCCAGACTTTGGAATGTTGATCTCAAGGTGGTCTAGTTCTGCCAAGGTGCACTTGATTGTGTCTGTATTGACAGTGTACTTATGCGAGGCGTGATGGTGAGTTATATTTGTTAATCTGACTTTAAAATTTGCCATGTTGCGATGGGTCCAATATAAATGGAGTTACTAATTTGGTATTCATGGCCTCGTTTTCAACCCAGTCAGATATTTTGGGTAATTTTTAATTTACAGGTGCAAATTCCTCCAGTTTGACGCCTGTGTGGGAGTTCAGGTTGGCAAAAGTTGCATTAAAATGTGTCAGTGGTCAGAGAAGTTTACCTTTTTGATTGAGAAATTGGAGATATATAAGTGGTGGGTTTTTGGGGCAAGGATGAATTTGATGCAGCTCATTGAGATGAGCGTTCCCTCATGTATGTTGGGGCGAGTCATTTGGGGGAGGAGTGGTGACCTGGGGTAGAGTATCATATAAGCTAAGGGATTCCTTCATTGCATGGAATTCATTGTGACCCAGAGGGTATCACCTGGGGTTAGGCCATTGGTCTTTGTCAGGGTTATCCCAGCAGTTGAAGTCACCCAGTAGAATGGTGTCTGGTAGGTGGGTGAGTGTTGGGATGGTCTCAAGATATTGTTTCTTCTTAGCTGTGGTACATATTCATAGATGCATGATATCAAAATTGTGTCATCCTGGCATGTGATTGTTGCTACCAGAACATGGCCGTGTAGATATGAAAACGAGTTAGTGATTTTTAGTTTTTTGTGATTACAGACGACCACCCCACAGTGGGACGTTCATACCAATTGGGATGGTGTGACCCTGACTGACCAGGATCCCTCTTCCTCCTGTAGACATTGGGTTTCTTGAATGTCTAAGCTATCTTCAGGGGTTTTCCATAGGAAGTCCAGCTTATTGGCTTGGGATGATTGAGCCATGGCTCCCATGATGTTTAACATCCCTATTGACACTGAGGTGTCCGTGGCGCCTCAGGAGTGGTTTGGAGGACCATCTGGACCTATCCCATCGCACCATTTCTGGTGAATGTTACATGTAATTGGGACTGTCCCACCTGTGCAGTTAGTCAATCTCTTACCCTTTGCCAATTTTGTGCAAGTCTTGCTGTTGGGTGGGTTTGAGTCAGTCTCTCTCGCTCATGACTCATGGTGGTCTGGTGCGGTGTGTTAGTTGGTTTTTATAGTTGCAGGGTTCAAATTTGTAGATTTGGGTCCTGCCTTTTTGCTAATAGTGGAGCTGAATTGTCCAGCTAAATTTTCTTAATTAATACCACGTGGTGATTCAGGAGAATTGTTGAGAAAATTTTCGTCTTGGGTAATCTGCTCTGATTGGTTGGCTCAGTTAATTTTCTCCATGTCCTCCTGAATTTGGCTGGGGGTGATGGAGGAGGCTGAGAGTGATGTAGCCATGGCTGCTTCCCGTTTGCGGGCCTTCTGTGCCATTTTGTTCACTTTAGGTGAAACTGGGTCTATGAGAATGTATTGCCCATCCTCTCCCCAGAGGAAGGTGTGGTTGGTGTCGATTATTTTGGAAAAGTCTTAAGTATCCTTGTCCATGGTTCATCGCAGAAGTCTGGGGCCATTATGCCCTCCTTCATGAGGCATGCGTGCACCTTATGCCTAATGCGCTGCAGTAATTGCAGATTGGTGGTGCACTTTCCAGTGTGACATGAGATATCTTTGACACACCCCCATATGGGAGGTGAAACACCACTGTGCGCAGGTAATTTGTGAGGTCCTTGGCCAACTTGGGGAGCTGGTTGATCACAGCTATTTCCTTACATGTGCACAGGTTCAGCATCTTGTGAAACTGCTGCAGTTCGAATTGTTTGATCTCTCCATAGCTGTCAAGTCCAGCTCAAAGCTCTTACTCGATTACTTGCAGGGAAGGTTGGTTGGGAGCAAGTTAAAGGAGATGAACAAAGCATTCACTTTGTTCTATCTGATGTGTGCGTTGTGCAAAATTAGTTTTCCCTCAGAGATGGCAATTTTGATGCAGACTTTTGCAGCGTCATCTGCATCTTTTTCAGTTTCAAAACTCATGTCAATACAGCTGCAGTGGATTGTATTAGTGATAATGTACTCTGCATGGGGAAAAAAGGAATTTGCATCGCCCACTTTTTTCCCACAAAGTTGGAGAATCAACCCCTAGGAAGAGTCAGAGTCTGTGCTCTACCTGTAATAGGGGTTGGCAATATTTGATTTCTAAGTATAATTTCTGTTTAGTGGTGAACTCCAAAAAGCCAGAAAAGTTTTTTACTTTGTGGTTTCTTGGCAGCATTGGTTCTCAGTCTCCCCCAGGGCATTTCTTGCCCTTTAGCTCACCGTTCTGCGCATTGCCTGATACAACTTTCGCCCAATTTAGATTTATTTCATTGATATCTCCCATTTCTCCTGTTTAATTATCAAATTTGCTGTTCAAATTGAATTGTGATAAAAATGTTATCAGTATGGGTATCTAAAGTAATTTGATTAGTAGTAACTAATGGCTAGACGCTAGAATAAAAATGACACAAGAAATCAAAGGGGCTATCCTCTAAGTTGGCAGATGACCATAAAGGCTTGCTTTTAATTTAGAGATCTGATCGCTACTGAACTTTATACTAATTTGGTCTTAACTTGGACAGAGCTTGCATTTACATAGGTGGGTACAATCTCTTGGGCTTCACCCACAAAGGCAGAAATGAATATTCTTTACCTTTTGTCATTAATGGCTTCTTCCATAGCCCTCATATTCATCTAAAAAAGATGTGAAGCTTTCTTACCCAGGAGCAATTTGTTCCTTCAAATGGGTTTTGAAGGGGACCCTGATGTTGTGGAGAGGATATCTTTGCCAGTTTTAATGATATGACTATGTTAGTAGATACTGACTTGGCATATCCTCAGGGGACTTGTTAGTTCATTTTTTTCATATTTTTACAAGTCATCCTGTAATTTGTTTCCATCATCAGCTGAGAGAGCTGGTGTTAGCATTTTGTTTCATCTGGGTTTTTAGGCTTTGAATCTCAGACTCACAATAGCTGACCAAAGTTTCTAGGTTAGCTTATTTCTGCTTCATCTCACCAGTCCATTTATCAGTAAATCTAATAAATGATTGCACATTATCCATATTGTACATTAAAGCTCCCAAGGTGATTTTAGGATTGATTAAGCTACTGTCATAGAGAACTTCACTTCTCCAATTTCCTCAAATTTGTTTTTGAAGGTTTTCCATCTTTTCTATAATCTCACCTTGCATGGGTCTTCAGTTAAGGAGCATTTAACCCAAGTGGGGGCCAGATGGCCCTCTGGAACCTGGTCGCCCTTCAACCCTTTAGGGCCTCTGAGCCCTCTTGGACCCTCAGGGCCTTGTGGGCCCTTCATGACCGTCAGTTCCAGTGGGACCCTCTGGAACTTATGGCCCTTCAAGTCCTTTGGCAACGGTGAAAATCCTGCGCTGAAGCTGGTCAGGCAATGCTTCTACTTAATTAGACTGTTACACTAATGCTGATTATAAATTCTAGTCTGGGCGGCAGCTTCCAATGAGGTGTTCCATATATATCTTCATACTTTGGATACCACAATTTTTAGTCATTGAGTAAAATGGGCCTCCATGTAACCGGTAATTCCAGAGTTTAGTAAGTCAATTTGACTTTGTGCATTGCTGATAAGGTGATGGTTATCTTGAATTGCTTAATAACTATCCCAGATATAAGCGGAAGCAGCCTCATGAAATTTAACCATAATGGACTTGAGGCCCTGCATTAGTCCTAGCTTATGTACCATCTTGTGATGGTGAGCCCCACTAGCTGGAGGAGGTGATGGAAAGCAGGATGTATGAACTTGCATAGATATGGTTCTGACCCACTAACTAGCTCATTGCTTGCTATGGTAGCTGAACCATAGAGTCTCCGCATATAAGAGGGGACAATGGTAGCTCATGAATGACTGGATTGGCTTTAATTGTAATTAATTTCATATAAGAGTTATTTGTTAGTGTCAGCTACATTGTCATCTTATAGATAGAACTGACTATGATATAGCATGGTTAGATTAAATATAAAGGTAACTTAGAATTCTAGGCTCTCATGTTTTAAAGGTTTACCTCCATTTAAAGTGGACTAAGCCATTGGGTGATGCTCCTCTCCCCATTTGAGGGAGGAATGTGTTAGTAGACTTATCTTCCATGTTTAATTATCAACCTATCATCAAAGTCTGGTTCGGAGCCCACGCCATCCCCTTCTCCCCAAGCTTCTTCAAATCCCTGTATGCTTTGCTACAAGGTTGGCTTTGGTCAGGCCGCCCTCCACCAGTACGGCTAGAGGTCATGTTTGGCCCTCATCATCATGGTGGCATGGGCCTACTTGACTTCAAAGCCCATGCCGCCAAGATCCTGGGCACCTGGATTGCGGCCATCACTGCTCCTACACTCTCATCCCAACACTGGTCCCGCGCAGCCCGCTCCAACTTCTCCTGAGCCTTGGGCCTCAACAATCCATCAAACCCCCACTCCCTGATGAAATACCTCGCATCACACACATCAGCCACAGGCCCTCACGGGACCAAAACCCACTACAAACGAATCCTACTCTCCATGCGAAGCGCAGAGTGGAGAATTCGTATTAGTGGACATACAACCCAAAGAAGCCGCCCTTCTCCTCAGTTCACACAAGAGGTACAGGGGCTACCCATCCATGATGGCGTGATCCCCATTCGACCCCAAGTCCTATCCAGGGTGGACTACCTGGACATGATGGACATCCCTTATTCCACTGAGACCCAAAAGATTATCTGGAAATACGCACATTATCCTCTGTTGCAGCCTCAAGTCCACTCCCATGTGTGGCGCTGCCTGAGGCGGGTGTATCGTACAGCTGAGCGCTCTAATGCTTTACACTCATCCTGTGTCGTGTGTGGCCAGTATGGAACGCTGTTCCACCGCCTGGAGAAGTGCCCTACCTCTAAAGTGATATGGCGCGAAGTTCAACGTTTACTGGGCCAGAATCAAACACATCCCTTCAGTCTGTCAAGAGATATGTTTGCTTCATCAATGGCCTCCCCCCTTCCACCCTCCCTCCGTGCTCTGGTGGTTGCAATCGCCATGTGGACTATCCACACGATTGTCTTGGATGCCATCGCTGGATCCATCCCCACCCTCCCTGAAGCTGTCCACAGATTCCGGTCTCATTTGGTGGATCACTTTCAAGCGTGGATGTTTGGATATCTCCCACCGCGTCGCTGACAGCTGGTCTCCTCCTGGTTCCCAGTCTGGTTCATCAAATCAGACCCCTTCCTCCACACGTGCTCAATAGTGGCTACGTCCCCTACACACGTTCCCTCCCCCTTCCCATAAGTGGCGTTCCCGCTGGCAACAAGAGATAGCATCGCTTCTCTGGGGTGCCTCCCCTGGTACTAAGTTTTGTCTCATCTGAGTCATATTCTGAAGTGTCCATCCCATGGTCGGCCTTCCCCATAATAAATTTAAAATTTAATTATCAACCTATCATTGGTTATAAATTAGGACCCTTGTCAAGAGAGCACTACATTTCAGCTTCTTCACAAAGAGAAAGATGGATCTTGAAAATTTTTGGGTGCCAGAGAAGTGGGGAATAGAAAGTCTTTAATTTATGAGGGATAGCACTGAAGAGCAGAATAGCTGAGAGGCAATAGCAATACACTTTTGCTTCTGCAGGGACAAATTATTAGCAACCATCCTAGAACAATAGTTATTATTGTAACTATGAAAAGAGACATAGAATAAGAATAATTATTTTAGGGTAATATACAACATTATGATTAGCTATAAGTTCTCAATTTTTATAGGATGGGCAGATGTCCTGAGGGGATTAAAAGCCTAGAGCACCCTAATTCAGGATCTTCACACCTGCTCCAATAAGAATCTTAAACCATGGTCATCGCTTTTGAGTAGTTTCTGGATTATCATTTTTCTATTAGGGTTTTGGGGTTGTAATCCTGGATACCAGGATGGAGATGCATCAGTAATAATTTCTTAACCCATTTTATTAATCTTTGCCCATTTAAGGGTAAAAGTCGATTAATTGACAATTCATATCATTTCTTGAGGCTTGATTCTGGAGGAGGACTGTCTGAGAAATTTGATATTACTGGATGATAAGCCTAAAATATTGATGGCAGATCATCATTTATCTGATGGAATTGGGCTTAAAGTATTTTATAATTTAATATGATTCAAGATGAGTTATAACTAAGTGATGCAATTCCAGATGAGGAATGAGAATCACGCCAAAACCCCCAAAAATGAGACAAGTATGATGGAAGTTGGATAAGCTGAGTATCTGAGAGGATTGGCCAGAGAGTGTTCAGAAAGGTAGGCTTATAATGAAAATTGAAGAAAAAGAGGGGGAGTTGTTTAGTTGGTAGCTGTAGAGAAAATCTGCTGGCTTAAATTCTGAAGGTTGAATGGTAGAAGGATGCTGCCAAATAATAAAGATTATGCTTCTGGTGCTCTTGGTCTCCATTTTATTAGTCTATAGTACTTTTCAAGGGACAGTGATCATCATATCACTCTCCTGTTGTATAATTGGATGTTAAGTCTTGTGCAACTTTCAGTATATTTTAATACACTAAGACAAATTTCCAATAGTGGATATACTACAGGGGCCCACTGATCCAACCACCTAAGCTTGTTCATCTGTACCAAATGGTAGGTATATGTAAAGCTGATGATAAACTATCTTTATCCATCAAGTCAATTCACTATGACAAACTTGAAATTGTCCTGGACACTTTGTACCAAACCAACAACGAGATGTGTTGTGAGCGTAAGGCCCTGGTAGATCAGATTGCAGCGTTGTCTGGGCAACTTCATAATCTTGACCTGCAGAACAAGCTATTAACTGACCTTCTCAGCAGCACGGTTAACAGGATGCAGTGCGTTGAGCAGCAATTGGATGGAGGACCTTCCTACTGTAATTTCTGATACAAAATAAGTGACCAAAAAGAGGATTACAGTGAAGAACCGGGGCGCTGTGATAAAGGAGAAGCCAAGAGAGGGACAGAGGAGCGCTTCACCAGCTAAGAAGGCCATGAAAGTCTGTACTCTCAAAGTAGTAACTCTGGAAGTGATTCTGCCCTTTCAGAAGGAGTTCCTTATGTATTTCAGTGCTACTGACTGAGGAAGCCCAAGCCACGCCCATACTGGCAGATAAGACAATTTTGGCTTTCCCTTATACGCCCTCCCTTTGTTAAGGACCAAGTTATGCTCCACGGTAAGTGCCTCATTTTACTCTTAGAAATCACGGTTTTGAGCGTAATGAGGAAATGTGCATTGATAATTGCCACGTTCAATTGGGATGGAAACATGCATTAGTTCTTCAAATGGTTTGAGCTTACTGTGGAGAGAGCTTTGGACCGCGATAAGGCCAAGCTGTTGATCTCCATACTAGATGTTGAGAGCACTGACCAGGTTACATGTTACTTTGAAACATCTCTGTCACCTATCTGGAAGCCAAAGAGACAGTGCTACACCTGTTTGGGGGGATGAAAAATGCTCAGTGAAAGGCCAACTTCTTAAGCATCAGGTTTTGGTGGAATGAGACCTTTACGGAGTTCATGAATTGGTTTACCTCTGAAGCACACATCTTAGTTGGCACACATTGTCCAAGGCTGACGTTAGAATCACAATGTCTGCAGCGGTGAAAAGCGCACTGAGATCTGTTCAATTCAATGGCTCCAGTCCTGTAAGGGAATATTCCCTTACTAAAAATCAATAATTACCTGAGCTGACTGTCCGCCACATTCATTCCGCCATAATTTGAAAATAAGCCTTTCATGACTGCTGCTGGGCCTCTTCCTTTGAGAGGCTCAAAACAATCAACCTATAGTCCGCTGATTAATCATCATATGCCATATATTTTTTGGATCGCCCTCATCCAATGTATAACCCGCAGCTGAACTACAATCCTTCGCTCAACCCTTAACCTGTGCTGAGCCAGGATACTTGAAGATGAGATGCCTTCAGAGTAATGTGTTATGCATGTTGTTGGCTCAGTCATATTGCCTTGAACTTCCCCAGTAAATGGCAGTTCCACATCGTAAAGTAAAGCTGGTATGACTAGGGAAAAGCTCAAGTTGAGTAGAGATGGGACTTTTTACTTCTGCCAATTTAATTTCAATTGTCCCATATGAACATAGTGAAATGCTTTCCGGTAGACCTTGTTATCCTAAAAATGAGTTGCTCTATTAACAACCTATGGACTACTTAAATATGCTGAACCGTTTTCATGACAAAAAGGCTGTGGTAAGGTGGGCCATTAAGGAATGATGAAACCCTATGCCTGTCAGATCCTGGAGTATGACTCAGCTGACAACTCCTGACCTCATCTGATTCGCCATTGTTAAAAGGGGTAAATGTCACCATCCTGGTGGAAGCAAATATCAAGGAATACCCAAAGGTAGGAATGGGCATTCTGCAGTTCCTTGAGAAAAAAGATTCCCTGAATATTCACATATTAAACACTAAAAATTCTTCTTATTTGGAGTGCACATATTGAGACATTTTTATCACAAAAACCAAACTATATGCAATTATAGATATGGGCACACCAGTTAACATTGTATCTACATTGTTGGTGACTAAGTGAGCACTCAAACCAAACGTAGAGCATTGGATGGTGTACAAAACTGATGTGGCGAAATGCACCATTTCAGAAGGAGCGTATAGTGTGCTACCCCTACATTTTGGGTCAATTGCTGTCTCCACACTGGTGATTGTGTTGCTAAATAACAACTATGACCTGTTGATTTATGCAGCTTTCCTGCACTAATTTGGTGATGTAGTAGATATGGCAGAAGAGGCATTTCAGATCCTGGGTCAAAGGATTCAGTTTGCTTCACCTCAAGCGGAGGGCCAAAGGATTTCATCCATGTGGGGCAGTTAATCTCATGTACTGTTATAAAGCAATCCCTGTCCGCTATCATCACTTGAAAATAAAAAAGGGTACTCACTCATCAAATATATGAGTAACAGGGTTTACCACTCCGATCCTTGGCTGCTGTGATGATCCCCTCTGGCCACCAAGTTATTGTGGGACAGAACTTGAGATTATATACCCAAAGGTCTTTATAGGGAGGTCCTGGGGCCCTATCAGCAATCCCGCATCAAACCCCGTGTGGCCCCAGGTATCATATTAAATGGGCAGGGGGAAGTCAAAGTGCTGCTAGCCAACCTGAAGAAAGGGCCATTGAAGGTTTGCAGTCACCAGGTGGTGGCATAATTGCACTGACTCCTGTCAATGAGGTATTAAAGTTTCACATATTTAATTACCTGGATGAGTTTGAACTTCCCACTAGACAATTCCCCAGCATAATGATAGTGGTCCCGCAAGAAGCCTTAGTGTGGTTATTAAAGAGCAGAAGGATCAAGTCCTGGCTTTATTTGAGAAGTATCAGGTGATTTTTGCAGCTGGCAATCATGATTTGGGATGTGCTCATGAAGTCGTTTATCAGGTGGATATGGGGTATGACCCTCCTATATGGTCCCAGCCAATCCACCGCTCAAGGGCTGTGAAGGTGGTGATGTCCAATGAAGTATGGAAGATGCTGGAGCAGGCAATGCTGGAGCCCTCCAAGAGTCCTCAGGCTTTGCCTATATTGATTGTTAAAAAAGGATGGTACTAACTGGGTAGTAATTGACTACTAAAAGCTGAGCATCATCACCAAAAAAGATTTGTGCCTCTGCCTCAAATCAATGATGCGCTAAATTGGTTGTGCAGAGCCCGTTATAAGTTATCCTTAGGTCATATATTGGGTTATTACAAATCAAGTTGCCAGCAGCGGAACAAGAGAAGTGCGCCATTATCATATTCCAAAGGGATATTCCAACCCACTTATATGCCACAAGGGCTATACAACGTCTCATCTACATTCCAATAAACCATGGATACTATTCTAGGTGATCTGAAGTTGTCATGAGTTCTTGCCTACCTAGACAATATCAACGTTTT
>JAKSZP010007421.1:0-25978 GCA_022478985.1 Massospora cicadina
ACAGCCCCCTTCCAAAGTGACCACCAGCTCGCCTTAGGTGCGGTGGTCTCTCCTCATTGCCCAAAACTACGCACCGCGGTGGCCCAGTCAGTGGCTCAGCTCCAGCATGGCCTGCCCACCATCTTCTTCCCCCTTGACTTCCCTGAATCTCCTTGCAGTGACATCTCAAACTATTTGATGATGCTGAAATCGCTGTTATAAATGTTGCAACGCTTGCTTCATTCAACCCCTCAGCCAAAATCACCCGTCACAGTATCTCCCTTTTCACCCAACTTCCTGAAGCCCGCAAAGAAGCTGAAGTTCTCCTCGCAGCTTTCGTTGAAAAACTTTCCCATCATTATCTTGATGCAGAAGTGGAAAACTCCTACTACGCTGACCTCAGCCCCCACTATGCAGATGCTCCAACGCCCTGGCTCTCTGCTCTGATCTGGTCTTGTAACCAACGCCCCTTGATCGAGGTGGGTCTTTCTGAAAACTAACCCCCCGACCCCTCCTCACCCTCTGCCATGGTGGGTTAAGCAGTTTCTGCTTCCCACCTGGTTAGTAGTCTGTTTTGTCATTTTGAGTGTTGTGATCGGTACTGTCCATCCCCTGGTCGGCGTACCTCGAATAAATTGATAATTAATATGCTCAAATTGATACCATTATTGATCTCAGTCTTGACCTGGATGATGAATGTTTGTCTAAATACTTTAAATTTGGACTTTGCCATCATTTCTGCATTCCAGAAAATTACTTCCACCCTCACATTTGGTATTATCTTATCACTCATTGTCAGGATTTGAGAGAAAAATTGTCTCAAATTCCCGTTTTCTGAATCTGGCCATACCAAATTGGTCGTTGATTCCAGCTAAGACAAAACTTTTTCTGGATCATCCTTACCTAGTACTGAGCCATGTGGAGCGGGCTTTCCACCTTCTCAGTCAGGTGAGCGATGATATCCATTGAGGATGACCTCAAGGAGGCCTTTCTGGAAGGTAAATAAAGATCCTGATTGGATGAGGCTCCGAAGATCCTGAAGGCATTGAGTCCCAACGCACCCTATAAATATCGAAGCATTTTGAATTAATATAAAATTTGGTAAACTAACCTTTATTTTCCCGTTTCCTCTTTGGTGCTCATTTCTGATTTTCCAGCTTTGAGCCACCGTGAACCCCAGAGCCAGTCAAAAGAACTGTAGCGCTGACAAAGTGGTGCTCACTACAGGGGGCTCCAAGCTGACCAAGTGAAAACATCAATCACAACAAATGGAAATCAACAGCAACCCTGAAGACTAAATGACTGGTCAATCAAGGAGCATTTTCTCAATGGGTTAGTTCTACCCAATATGCAATGCCACTCTCACAGCTGGAAAGGCTAGAGTTTCGCGCCACCTTCCAATTCTTGCTGCCCTCCCTAGACAGGGGCCAAAATCAACTTCAGCTCGAACACACCCACAATATCATCAAGCAACTAGTCCTTAGCATCTACGCTGAGGGTGTCCACTCCAGCTGCTCCTGCGCCTCCGCCATGTCATCCATGATGTGAGACCTATACTCCTCAGCCGCATTACATGCTGGGGAGCTTACCTTGGGACCCGATCGCTACCTTCATAATTTCGTCCATTCCACAATTCATCACCTCCTCCAGATGGTAGGATTACACCATCAGGAGGTCTCCCGGCACCTAGGGCTCACCCAAAATTTACATTTGTATATTATTGACTTCTATGACGTGGCCTCCTCCTTCATGCATGACAATTGTGAAGCTATCCTCGATAACTGATGACTAATCAATGAGATCCATGACCAACTGGTGGTATTAGATAGTGGCATCTCTGGTTACCTCAAGGAACAGTTTTGCTAAAACGCTTAGCAGTTTGAAGTGACATGGACCCAGCGATTACAACAAGCTGAAGAATTGCTACGATCCCTACAGCAGCGCTACCAAGAGCTGGCCTCTCACAACTACTCCCCCGCAGCTGCTGGACCAGAAGGGCCTAGGGGGCCCAAAGGTCCCAAAGGGCGTCAGGGGCCAGCAGGACTCGAGGGACTGCATGGGCCTCAAGGGCCTTCTGGCCCCCCCACCTCGGGCAAACCCAAAGACCCCTGGAAAAAGGATATAATAACCGCTCTGGCCGCCCTGCAGGACCAGATCCAACATGTGGCCTTGGGATGCAAGCTTCAAATGGATGGCGTTCCCCTCAACCCCAGGGTCTCCATCGAAGCACTATCAGATGAGATGGATAACCTCAGCACTTTCATGAGGCTCTGATGCTCGCATCTCCTGGCTTGAAACAATGTGTCATGGGTTCAAAACCCAGTTGGCCACTATTGAAAACCAGCTCCAACTACAGAACGCCAAAATTCAGTCCTTGAAGGAGCAGGTTGCCAGCAAGGCGTCTACTTCCACCCTTAGTTAAAACTGGGAATATATCTAAGAAGACTTAGAGGGTTTGTGGAGGCAGCTAGATCAAAGGGAACTCGAGTATTTGCAGAAATGGAGATCTCAGAGCTGACGCCTATCCCAGGCGTTAACACCCTCTCTACTCCCATTGTCGCTAACTTTAAACCTAGCTTCAAGGAGAAGTTCACCCCTGGATGGGAGAGCATCGCCTCCTTCTTGTATGCCTATGAGAGTTCTATGGAGGAGGCCACTGACCAACAAAAGGTGAAGCACATCCACTCATGGCTAGACAGCAACACCCAGGAAATTATGACTCCCCATCTTAAGTAGTGTAACACCTAGGAACAAGTCCACACTGCCCTAATCCAAGAGTTTGGCAGTAACTAAACCTTGGCCAGCCAGAAGCAAGCATTCATGGGCATTCAACTTAACAAAGGAGAAAACCCTATGAAGTTTGCCAACTGGATTTACGCTCAGGCTCAACCTTTAGTTATGACGAGCTGCATCACTCTGGATGATGCCATTACTGCCGTCATCTCCACCCTGGGGTCCTATCCTGAGGTCCAGATGTACATGCTTGGGCAAAAGAATGGGTTCACTTGAATCAGAGAGATCAAGGAGGCCCTCAATGAGATCCCTGCCACAATTCTGAACTCTAAGGCTGCGGCCGCTGGCCCCTCTAACTGCTTTAGGGTCCATGTAGTCGAGAACCAGAAAACCCCCCATCCGCGGTGCACCTATTGCAATGGCTTTAGGCATAGCGCCAAAACTTGTTGGAATTGTTTAGCTGAGGAGGCGGGAAAAGGGCATTCAGCATGAAGGACGAGGCGCTCCATGCTGACACCCCTGTCCAGCCTCAAGTAACCTCTATGCACAAACCAGAAGCCGTTAACCTTGAAGAAGTAGCTGTAGTATCTAATGAAAATAAAGACATTGATACTGCTTACTCTCATTCTCATGATTCTACTATGTTCCTTACGTTGCTGCCTCAGTTTGGAAGTTTGGTCACCCGAGTCACCGTCCAGGTCCACAAGATTCCAGTTTATGCCATAGTCACAGTGGCTCCCCCATGAACGTTATCTCTTCCAAGCTGATGAAACGCATCAAGGTTGCCCCTGACATGCCGCACTACATGGAGTATGGCATGGCTGGCCCTCAGTGCACCCAATCCATGGGAGCCTATTCCTCTCTACTGATTCAGTTTGGGAAGCTTACTTTGGATACAACTGCCATCGCTTTGGACAACACCAGCTATGATCTACTCCTCAGAACCCAGTTTCTTTGAGACTATTCAGCTGTTATCCACTATGACGGTGGCTTTCTCTCCCTTCTAGGACACCGAGTCCCTCTGGTGTTTGAAACTGCCCATGACTCTAGGGTGGATGTCAAGGCCAAAGCCTGCCTACTGGAGACCAAAGGACAAATTGATTGGCTCAAGTACCACATCCGGGGCTCTTGAGTCCGGCTGCCCCCTCCTGCTGTGGATGGATCTGAGGGGATGCCAGTTTACTTGCCCCGGGTGACTACTGTGCCCCCAAATTTCAGGTCATTGTTGACACCTGGGTCCATGTCAACATTCCATTGGGGTATTTACTAGAGGTCCAAGGTTTGGATAACCCATCTCCCAAGGAAGTGCTGACCTGCCCCAGAATCCTTGATCCAGCTTATGCCGGATTAATGTCAGTGTTGCTAGCCAGCCTGACTGACAAACCAAAAGTTATAGGACCTAACCAACCCACCACTTATGTTTGCCTGTTACCGATGGGGGCTGTTGCTGACATCCAAAGCTTTGGGAAATTGAGGGACCTTGGCTTGGAGTCGCCACCCTCAGTCAAAATTTGGTTGATGCTAACATAGGAAAGGACCTCTCTGATGAACAGCGACTTAAGGTTCAGGAGCTCCTGGAGGAATACTCAGATCTCTTCTCCACTTTGACCTATGATTTTGGAAGGATGAACGGAGTCCTCCACCATGTAGAAACTGGGGATGCTCCCCCATTTTGGTCCCAGCTTTACCGTAAGAGCAAGGTTAAAGAGGCCCAGGTCACGGTAGAGCTCAAAAAGCTGCTCAACGCGGGGCTCTTGGTTCCCTCGCATAGCCCTTGGTCCTCCCCGCTGTTGATGGTCTGAAAGAAGGATGGCAAGCACCAGGTGGTGATGGACTACCGACGACTCAACTCCATCACCAAGAAGGACAGCTATCCTCTGCCCCATATCAATGACTCGCTCCAACTGCTTTTAGGTTCCCAGTACTTCTCAGCCATGGACCTCGCCAGTGGGTATTGGCAGGTTGATCTCACTCCCGAAGACCAAGCCAAGTGTGCTCTAATTGCCCACAAAGGGCTGTTAGAGCCTACCTGTATGCCCCAAGGCCTCTGCAACGCCCTGGCCACGTTCCAGCGTGTCATGAATGGGATCCTTGGGGACCTGAAGCTCTCCTGTGTCCTGGTCTACTTGGACGACATCACCATTCTTTGTGAACTTTTAACAGACATGTTGACCACCTTAAGGAAGTCTTCAAGCATCTCCAGAAGGCCTCCATCAAGCTCAAGCTCTCGAAGTGCTCCTTCTTCCAGCCTGAGCTAGAGTTCCTAGGCCATAAGGTCTCCAAACGCGGCATTCAACCTATCCCCAATAAGGTTGATGCCATAGAAAAGATGTTGCGCCCCCAAAGCCTACGAGATATTCAAGTCTTCCTAGGTATGGTGGGCTATTACCATCAGTTTATCCCACAGTTTGCTGACCTTGCCAAGCCGTTGTTCTACCTTCTACAAAAAAACGTTCCATTCAAATGGCGACCTGAGCGGGAACAGGCCTTCAACGCTTTATGTACAGCTTTATGTAAAAAACCTGTTCTAGTTCATCCCTGTTTTGACAAGCCTTACTTGCTGTTCACAGATGCTAGCGACGTCACTGTGGGGGCTATCCTGGCTCAGCATGATGAGAGCCATGTCGACCATCCCATAGCTTATTTTAGCAAGACCCTAAGCAAGGCTGAGCGGAACTACAGAATCACCGAGAGGGAATGCCTAGCCATTCTTTTAGCCATCAAGCATTTTTGGCCCTACCTCTATGGCACCCATTTTACTATCATTACTGACCATTCTTCCCTTCGATGGCTGCAACAAATGAAAGACCTGGATGGACGGCTGGCCAGGTGGGCCCTACGACTTCAAAGCTACAACTTCACCATCATCCATCGCACCAGTGCTATCCAAGAGAACGCTGACGGACTCTCCAGGATGCCAGTATTAGCAGTCCTGACCCTGGAGGAGGATCGGCTCTATGACTTAATAGGGCAGCCTGAAAGTTAGGAGCTGGAATCCCCTAGGTCCAAGCTGAACTCCGCCAAATGACTCAAGACACCCAGGTCAAGGATTAGTTACTCTACAAGAGAGTCAACAAGAAGTGGCTTCCCTACATCCGACCCTCCTCTCACACTGACATCATCCTGGAAGGCCACACTACTGTTGGGCATGGTGCGGTCAAGAAGACCTATGAGTGGCTGAAGTCACGCTGCTACTGGGACTGAATGGTTGAAACCATCCAAGAGGTTCTGGAAGCCTGCATGACCTGCTGATCTCAAGACTGGGCCAGCCCTTGATATCAGCACTCCATCATTGCGCCAACTAAGCCCTTCAATTTCATTAGTATTGACGTGGTGGGTCCCCTCCCCACTGGTCTACATGGTCACAAGTATATTATTCTTGCCATAGACCATCTGACTAAGTGGGTAGAGGCGATCTCAGTTCCTGCAGCCACAGCTAAGGCTACCGCCTTGTTCCTTGCTCGCTCCATTTTCACCCAGCACAGGTGCCCCCAGACCTTGCTCTCAAACAATGGTTTGAACTTCACCTCCCAGGTAGTACAGGAGCTAAATTCGCTATTTGGAACTACCCAGAGTTTCGCTGCTCCCTACCACCCTTCTACTAATGGGGCAGTAGAACAGGCTAACAGAACTCTTGTTTCCATCCTGCAAAAGTTGGCCGCCTCAGATCCTGGCTGCTGGAACCATTATTTGCCCAGCGCCCTGCTTGCATACCGAGTAAGCTAACACCATGTTATCAAAATGTCCCCATTTGAAGCCCTGTATGGGCGGGCCCCATGACTACCCAGTAGCGTCCAGCCCCTGTTCAAAGCCTCCACTCCTGAGAACGCCAATTCAAATATGAGGGCCCTTGCCAATGAAATTGTTCGGCTCCAAGCCCAAGCCACTCAAGGCATTGTTATCACCACTGGAAGAGAGACATCCCAATCAAATCTCGGATGACCCTCCTTACCAGAATTTCAACTAGGTAACCTCATTCTCTTTTATCATCATCAACCTGGAGGCTGACAGAACAAGCTTGACGTACTGTGGTCTGAGCCCTACAAATTGATACACAAGGTAAAGTCAGAATACTCCATTGCCATTACCAATCAAGGGACTGTTGTAAACTGAGTGTATGGTCATTCCTCCAGCCGTACTCCCCCCTCTGATAAGATCTTGAAGGGGGCCTTGTCAGGATTCGAGAGAAAAATTGTCTCAAATTCCCATTTTCTGAATCTGGCCATACTGAATCAGTCATCAATTCCAGCCAAGACAAAACTTTTTCTGGATCATCCTTACCTAGTACTGAGCCATGAGGAGCGGGATTTCCATCTTCTCAGTCAGGTGAGTAATGATATCCATTGAGGATGCCCTCAAGGAGGCCTTTCTGGAAGGTTAATAAAGATCCTGATTGGATGAGGCTCCGAAGATCCTGAAGACATTGAGTCCCAACGCACCCTATAAATATCGAAGCATTTTGAATTAATAAAAAATTTGGTAAACTAACCTTTATTTTCCCATTTCCTCTTTGGTGCTCATTTCTGATTTTCCAGCTTCGAGCCACTGCAAACCCCAGCGCCAGTAAAAAGAACTGTAGCGCCAACACTCATCATAGTTTTGATTCTGCTCTGGTACTTTAGATAGTTGTAACCTTTCTCATAATAATGTTTTTGGAGGTATAGTTCAGATATTATAACTTATTAGCTAGCTATAATTTTTCTAATGTCTAAAGTCATATCAACCTTACTAAATTTAAAGGCCTGCCTTTAGATATCTGCACTTTAGTGATTCTCCCCAGGTGCAAACTTAAAACAGGTTTAGAAAGAATTTGGATAGCTGTAGTGGGTTCACTTGGATGCTGAACTCTCTGTATCAAAAATCAGACTTCAGCAAATTTGTTTAAGTTAATATTAAAGAAAATCAAAAATTATAAGAGAAATTAAGCCCTAGATATTCAAGTGATTGGTGAAAGCCTTAGTGCTAATAGGCTGATGGAGGTGTAGATTTTTGGCAGCCTAGTTATCTATCTTCTGCAGTATTTATTTTTGTAGATGGTTCAGATTCTGTAATCTATAAGAGATTTGTTCAATCTTAGTACCATTTGTTTATTAGGTTTGTTGTAAGGTAGTCATTTTCAAGATATTTGCTGTACATTGGTAATCTTGTCACAAAGCCCTGTTAAGGTTTATTGATTATCAGGATAGGTTATCTTAATATACATCCAACTTCTGCGGGCGCTCATATCAATTTTTGTCTAATAATTTAACTTTTGGAACTCAAGGTCATTGTCTTAGTATGATCAATATGCAGGGTTATACCAGGTAGTCCTTAAGCCTTCTGGCCTTGGTATCCTTTAAGTCCATGAAATCCTTCAGGGACTTCATTTCCAGTGTCTCTTTTGTATATACATTTCTTGTATTTAAGATAAATTGGCTCTCTCATTTAGCTGTTTAATCCAGGTGATTAATTCTTAATATGGGGAATTATAGGTTTGTTGTTGTTCATTCAATTGGGCTAATAACTTGGCTATAGTTTGTTGTAATTGTTGTTGTAGGTTTTTGAAGCGTCCAAAAATTGCTGGGTGACTTAATTGCATATAAATCAGCAAACTCTTATTATAATTCAATCATTCTTATCTTAACAACTTACTGATTACTCTTTAGTTATCCAGAATAGCGTCTCAATTATCCCAAACAGAGACAGAATCAGTCACATGTATTTAAATTTATTGCAATTAGCTGTTTGTAAGAACAAATTGTCTTTGATTCTCCACATGATTCAGGCCTTCAAAGTTGCATCTAAGGGTGAATGGCAGGATGAAAAGATAGCAGATGTTATTTTTGGCTCAGTAAATCTCAATTCGGTACTAGGAAGAGTTATATTTCAATATGAATTCATCAAGTCTAAGAAATCTGCATGCATCAGCTTTGACTAGTTCATCCTTCAGGGTGTAAGGTTCCATAAAGAAATGCTTCCACAGTCACAGACGCTTCAGCTGGTTATATATTGTATATTGTGCTGTCAAGAGCTTTAAGGGTAAAAAGAATTGATAATCTGAGTCTTTTTCCTCTTGTACTAGGGGCAGGTATTTACTAGTTGTTAGAGTGGACCAACCATTGTCACACTCCTACTCTCCTCTAATTGGAAAGCAACATCAACGCTGGTTAAAAGTTATTATAAGTTACATCCTCATATGGTAGCATCAGAAAGTACCTTACATGGAGCACTGGTTTCATATTTTCATAGTTTGTTGACAAATTTCTTTGGATTTATACAATTAATAGTCATTATAACATCAGCGAGCTACCTATGAGGTATGTTTTTACTAAGCATTGCACTCTGGCTTAAATAGACTAGACAAGAAATATCTTAAGCTTACTACATTTACCTAAAATCAAAAATATTACTGATTTTTTCTGGGTTATACTTCATTTATGGATACTGTGAACTTTGATTTAAAAGTCTTTTCCAATATTTGAGGGAGCTTTGTGTTTGATTCTGAAAGGAGTTAAACTCTGTGTAGAATTTTGGGGTTTCAGAAGTAGAAATGCCTTTTTTATATTGTAAATAAGTTTAGTTTAATAGATTCATTAAGAATTTCCTTTGGCTGAGGTTTGACTTGTCAGAAACACAGTATGAATCATAACCGATTAAAAAAATCATATACGCTAAAAGATATTGTGCTTTAAACTGGCATTATTATTTCCTATAAGATTTATCTTAGCTTCAAGATGTCTTATGACTAAGTATGTATGGATATACTCTTTATATATGAGGCTAATTAAAAATTGATTAATATAAGACAATTTACTTTATCTATAGTTTAACATGCTCTATAATCATTTTTTTGTTAATATTGACATAAGTTGATATTTATACTATTTAAGTGATTAAATTATTACGTGATGCCACAAATAATTAATATTAAGGCTATAACATCAATAGTCATGTACTTAGTAAAGCTCTGCTTATAGAACTCCTACCAAAGTATCTTATTTAGTAGAAAGCTTCAATATGGTATGTTGTAAATTGTTAGTTATAATAGATAAAGTTAATAGACTTTTAAAATTAATTTAATTTTATGTTTAATTATTTAAGCCCCCAAGCCTTAGTTTTAGTACAATAAAGTATATTTTGATTAAGGTTATGATAAACTTATATTAGCTACATGATAGTGGGGACATGCAGATTTATAACTTTATACTGCCTCAATAATGATCTTATCTTAAGGGGCTTGTATTATGGTATTTTATTAACTAAGTAAGCTGACCAGGATGCACATGAATATAATAAAATCTAAAACTAAAAATAACGTAATTAATTGATTTAAACAAAACGCCCAAATGAGCAAGATTAAATAAAACACCAAATGAAATAACCAACCAGGTGGGCAGCAGAGACTGCTTATTCCTCCATGATGGAAGGGGAGGGGGATTGGGGGGCTCATCTTTGGCAAAAGCTTCCTCATCACAGAGTAGGGTACATGTCAAGGTGGATAGCAAGGGCGTTAGGGCATCAGCGGCATGTGGTTAGATATTATTAAGGATTGGTATTTCTGAGAAATTACTAACTACAACAATGGCAGTGATATACAGCTAAAGCTTTTTCAGCTTTAATGCGGGCTTCTAGTAATTTAACAAATGTGGCAATATTGGTTCAGGTAACATTAGCTTAAGGATTTCATGCTACAGTTATCACATTATGGATAGCATCATTGACATTTTTGTGCAATTGATTGATATTACCCTTACATTTTGGGGTGAGATTTATGGGGATAACAGGAGGTGGAATAACTCCTGTGAGCATCACCACTGATTTGGTGGCAGCTTTGCAAAGGGGACAACAATCTGGTTTGATAGCTTCTTCTACTGCAAGCTGGTGGTCGCTGTAGGGCTTATATCAAGATAGTATCTAAAGTTTACATTAGTTTGATAGAAATTATTAATCCAACTGAACAATAATATATGATTGATTGACCTAATTATAGTGCTAGCGTTTTCTTGTAATTTATACGGTTGAGTAGTAATGATTATCAAAATGATAATACATATAAAATTAGATATATGTTATCATTCATAAATCAAAGCCTTATGATGCCAAGGTTAATCCAAGCACATAAAAGGAGTAGTGGAGCAGAGCTATAGCATGGTGCACTTTGTGCAGAGAGTATACCCTGAAAGTCCTACCCATGGGTCACTGGTTAGGTTGAGGTTCAAGGAGGGGTAACATGGATGAAGGTGCAAGATAGCGTCATAATTAACGCTTTAAGTTATCTTTGGATTCAGCACACAATGATTAGGTCAATCTAGCTGGTGAATATTATCAGTGTTTGCATTTAGTAGAGAAAAATCAAGTTATATGAGCTAATTTTAATATTTTGTTATAAGTTGTTACTATTTTTAGTCAGGATTATAAAGCGGATTTCTGTTTTAGCATTTTGACAAGATATATTACTTTAATTGAAGATAAATTATTCAAATTAAAGTAGCCATCTGTTACTCATATTGTCTTTATAGATAAGAAAATGAATAACCAGCCTCTTGTAGCTGACAACATTATAACAACATATAAATTGTTGTTAGTAGATAAACATAAGATCTGTAGAAACCAGTTATATATGAATGAGAATTTTCAGTTTTATCCAATATCAAATATAATTATCTAATATATGTATAAATGTAAAATACTTGTTTTATTTTTCACAATTGTTTTTATCTTTTTCTTGTAGAAGCTCCCATATGGAAAGACTAATAAATTAGTCAAGAAATTTTATTTTTTTATTCTGATAATAAAGAAGTAGAAACAAGAGCTACATACTAAAAGGTATTGTGATATCTTGTTATTCAGTATTATATATTACAGTATAGAATCAAATTTAAAAAGTATACAATTATTTAAAAAAAAGTTTTTAAAACTAATAAACATGTCATGACATTAAAGCCTGAGTGAATTAAAAGAAACCTAAATTTTCAATTTCTACTAACATTCAATAACTCTTCTGGTTAAAAAGATATTAAACACTTTTTATGCCGCAATTTTTGATTTTATCTGTCCTGGTAATAAAACTATAGTAAAGGCTGCCACTATCATCTGAGGAAAGCGGAGCACCTCCTGAAGCAGCATTTTGACTTAATCTAAGCATGCTTGATAAAGCTCCTCAATCTCAGTAATATAATTGCTTTATTAAACTTCTTATGGTGTTTTTCTAAGTGGTTCAAGAATCCTGAATTTACCTCATAGCTTTATTTGTCTTTCTAATAGGAACAATTACTACAGCTTGAGAATTAATAAAGTTGCTCTCCTAATTTATTTGAGCGTGGTTATAATTGATTTTACTAATACATCATTGAGCTGTTTGGGTTCATCTACTTCTTCCCTTATAAGAACTATATTGACTCTTCACTTCCTGTGTAAAGCTAATGCTGTAGTGCTGCTTTAGTTAACCCAGGTTTTAAATAGACACCATCTCCACTGCTTGCACACAACTTCAAGCCTATAATACGCTCATCTCATCTTTGACTATTTTTTACAAGTTGCCCCAGGGTGCTCTTCCAGGAGCTTTGGATGGTTTGGTCATGTTTTTTCATCCCTGTCCTTCAGATTTATGGTCCTTAAAAACAATACTGAAATATCATTAATATGATTATTGCACTTTATACCCTGCTTCACCAACTCACACCTTGTAATCCCTCCTTGAGATTCCAATCATTTTTATTAGATAACTATTTAAATTAAGTTATAAAATACGCTTTATTTGCATTTTATGTTTATCAAATTCACATGTAGATACGCTCACTAGTGCTTCATAAATGAGCTCTATATACTCTCACCTAGCCTCACAGTGGTCTGCAGAGCAAAATATCTAGTCGTGGTATAATTTTCTCACCTTACTAACAAAACCATATATTTGATAAATCTTGCATAGACATAAGTTTATGGGGAAAGTGAAAACTAAAAACAGAAGCTAATAATATTTATGACCACAGTTTGAACTTATATCTTATGCTCACCTTCCTTGGAAGACAGCCAATAATTAACAAACCCATATCATTATATGCAGATTAACAACGCTGGTATGCTTTAGAGAAGGTAGTATAAACAAAACTATAATTTGAAAACCAAGCCTTTAGATTGGGTTTTATGTGTAATCATTTTGACAGTTTACAACTTTTTAAATCTCAAGCAGATTATGTAAGTGACTTCAAACTCCTTTGGCAGATGCTGCTAATGCTTCATATACTAAAATGAATCTCTTCAAAGCCTTAAAAAACTATAGTCCAATCATATAATGTTTTCTCTACTAAAAACATAAAATTCCCTTTAAATTTGCTCAGCTAATTAAAA
This sequence comes from Massospora cicadina, assembly GCA_022478985.1. Taxonomy (NCBI): domain Eukaryota; kingdom Fungi; phylum Entomophthoromycota; class Entomophthoromycetes; order Entomophthorales; family Entomophthoraceae; genus Massospora; species Massospora cicadina. The sequence continues at coordinate 13,039 of JAKSZP010007421.1, forward strand.
AACATGACATCCTTTGTTGATTTAATCTTTAAGATTTACCCATCAATTTTTTAAATATACTCTATAGATAGAACACTAAATAAACTTACCTTATTATATACATAGTCTTAGAAAGATGCTCTATCATAATAAAGTCTTTCTAACAACGCAGAAACCATACACAAAGCATTTTATTGTTTTTTGAGGTTGTTTGCTGATGCTAACCCCATAATAGCCTGCAGTATAGTACTTGTAGTAGGCTTGATAGGTCACAAATATTTTCTTTATGGAAATAAAGAAACAGCACTTGTGAACATAAAAGTAGAGCTCTCAGCTATTGGAGTATTGATTGATGAGTTATTCAAAAGACAAAGCTACTGATATACATTGTATAATCTAAAGAACTAAATTCTTTTAAGTATCTAAAATTGATAGGTTAATATTATAAGTTTATTTCCCTATATCTAATATATTTCAATCCATATGACTATGCTATTAATTACATAACTTTCTAATAACTCTCAAAATGCGTGTCTATTTTTGTGTTAAGCCCCTGAACCACAGATTTTTAAAAGTTCAGAGTTATATGAGTTTTCATATGAAAAATGACTTTTTAGTGTATGTATTTTTCTTGAATCAAACATTTCTTTTTTTAGTACTAGATGGTACCAACCCAAGGGGGATTCATCGATGTTAAATCAAACATTTCTTGATTTAACTATTCATTTTTTGTCATAGCCAATCAAATTGAGCCTACTTAGACACTTTAACTCTCAAAAGAATCTCTTCACATCACCAAGTCGCTAATGTATTTTTTGAATACATTATCTATGAAATTCATGTAAATTAAAAAAGGTATCTTGATAATTTTTTTGTTAGATGTATGGGGGTATCTAGAGTTCTAAACCTTATAGAAGTTAGGAGAAATTTGTAGTAGCATCTCTTCAATACTCTATTTCAGAAGAGCGAATAACTTTATACCTAACAAGCAACTAACAAAGTTGAGCCAAGTCCACTCATATATAATAAATTCCTTTTTGCAATAACCAAATAGCGCTTACACCAACCTTTTTTAAGGTAACTGGACTGTTCAAAGCCTCAAAATTTAGATTTTTCTTCCTTTACTTCCCATAGTGCCTTCTTTAGCTTAATGCTGCATCAAGAAGACAATTATTAGCTCTGGTACATAATGTAGCCTGTATATACAATTAAGCCCTACGCAATTTACCTTATTTCTGAAGCCCAGTAGGTTTTAAGATGAAGAATATTGGCCTTTATTAATTAATAAACAAATATTTGATAAGTTTAACATGGTAACTATACTCAAATTAATTTAATTGATATAAAAAAACGTCCACTTATATTAAGGGCTTAAAAATGCGCAAAATCTAAGATAATTTTCAAGGTAGATTACAAATGAAGTGGCTATAATATAATATAAGAATAAATTATTTTATATAATGAGCCTGAAACAAAGTGAGTACCACATATAAGAAGGATCAAAATGTTTTTAAAGTAATTCTTACATGGTATAAGCAGTTTTTAAGATATGATTTATGCTTGAAAACCCTTTTAAACATTTTAAAAAAATGCAAGATTTTCTAATACTACTTAACCTCTTGTTATAGCTTAAATATATTTAAAAGACATTATTATTGTACATAATCAATATGTATTATCTTTGATACTAGTTTTATTGCATCAATGAGAATCAGCATCAATGTAATGTAAGTTAATAGCAAAAAAATCACCAAACTTCTGACGCACCAACGCTTCTTATATCTGCACTCTTTCATGATCTCTGATACATACTAAATGAAGATCCCCTTGACCCCCCATTTATTATGGCGTCTTAGTCTATTAGACAAAGTACTCATATTAGGATTTTTTATAGAAGATAATCCCTTTGGTTGGCTTACTGTGAATAAAGATGCATGGATGCCACTCTTTTCTGGGTTGGGCTCCACTAGTGTTAAAAAAATTTTATTTAGAGTACACTTACAGAGGATGGACATTACCAAATCTCAAAAGAGCAAAAATATAAATAAATATAAATTAAAATAGGATAGACTGATCCACTTGAAGAAACTTGAAAACAAAACAAAATGAAAAAACCAAATCCCAAAGCGGAAACCCTATATGACCATGGAAGATGGAAAAGGGGGATTAGGAGACCTTCTGGGATTAGCTGGGTACAAGTGGTGGCACAAAGATGAGAGCATGGGCGTAGGAGCGTCGTGGAAGAGGGGTCCAGGGATAAAAGTGGGGCTGGCATTTCAACCTTACTTATTAGCCAGTTATAGATGTATGCAGTAAGTGCTTTAATGTTCCTGACGCAGGCTTAAGGAGTCAGTATTTATTCAAATAACTTAGTGATGCAAGCGTTTGGTTCAAACCTTGAGATCAATACAACTTTTGAGATCGTAAAGTCAGCTGCATAGTAGTAGCGGATGTATTCTTATTTCTGTTGGCACATCATGAGGTTAGTGGGAGGATGGGTCATTCCCTTAGCTAATCCAGCAACTTGATTCTCTATAGCTTGTCAAAGTGAGCAACACTAAGGGAGGCAACTGCCTCTTTAGACAATCAATGGTCACTTCAGAACTTGGGGGCAGCAGGGCAATGCAACAAATGAAGAGGGGGAATTAGGCTGCATATTTGGCATTGAGGTACTCTTGAAATCGCAGTAATCAACCAACTTGATGACAGAATTGTCCAATTAATTCACTTTTTAAAATAATCTCATAATTTTTTCAAATGATTGGCTGTCAGCATGAGATTGAGCGGTGTTTGTGGCTAGATGGAGGTTTTAGAATTACTGGGGTTCAGTCTGACCCCTGATTGGCTGGGTGTATGAGAAAAGGCTTGGCGACAGGGCTCTTGATTTGCTGAAGCAAGTCCAGCTGCAGCTACCGCCTTGGGGGGAAAAGGGGGTGTAAGGTTCCTTTTTCAAAAAAATTAATTAAGTCAAAGATGGGATCATTCTGGGAGGAGTCAAATGTTGGGATGCAGCATAGACGATGGAGGGGCAGCAGCATTTCAAATGGTCCAATTTAAACAGGCGGGGCAAATGGTGCACCTGAAAACTACTTGAGCCCTGAAAGGATGGGCTTGAGTAGAATGGATAATGGTTCTAGAGGGAATTGAGAGGGAAATCTCCAGTGAAACTGGACGTATGGCTGTGAAGGTGCAAGGGCTTAATTTGGTGGCTCCATTGGGAAACACAAATTTCAGGATGGGGTCTGAACCATATACTGACAATCCAGACAATAGCTCATTTTGTAATATTGGTTGATAGATGGGTAGACAGGCCTGAAAACTGAATCACAAGAGTGGTATCAGTGGCAACTAGGTCCCAGTGGTTGATAAGGGTGTTCCCTGGAATACCAGGGGAATAGTAGCTGTAACTGCAGCATCAGATTCACTCAATAAGCCAAGTCAAAATTCCCCTTGAAGGTGAGAAAGTGATGAAGCAACAGGCTTCATAACATCCTGTTCTAATTCATCAGAATTATTTTATCTTAATATATTAAAGAATTGCTATAATCAATTTGAAGGCTGAATTGCATGTTCCTCCAGGGGAGCACATATGAGCAATGAGGCACCGCCTGGATGTGGGCAGGTGTAAAGCTAAGTCCTTAGGCGGGACAATTTGATCTGATAAATTGGGAGGGCTAACAGAATCAGCCCTGACTCATTTTGGCAACGGCAAAAATAACTAGGAGATGGTGCACCCCTGCCCCACAATGGGACAATGGGCGTTGAGCTTATTGACATAGGTGAACTGGAGAGGGCTGATGATGAGCGGTGGTGGTTTTATAAAATATAAACTAAAATTGGACCAAAAGTGGGCGAATTGAGAGAGAGTTAGTTCTAAAAAAGTAAATAATGGTTACACTAAATTTTTAAACTTTAATAGAGTTAGTATTACTAATACCAATGACTAAAACTAGCATTCAATAAATTCGTTTTAGATATAGAAATATTATATTAAAATCTATAAACAAAAAACAAAATAAATAATCTTGTAATGAATAATTGGGCTGTCATCTAAATAATGTAATTTTTGCTTTTGGCGGTCTAATTAAAGGATTTTACTAGGCTCCTAACTTTTTAAATCAAAATTCTGAGCATTGTTAATTTAGGTTAGTTTATTTTAAATTATCAGCACCAGAACTTAGCTTTTGTATTTCTTTTTAAGATGGCATAATCTAGATAAAAGCGTCTGATGTTAAGCCTTAACTTAGCATAAGTAAATAGTCACAACTCTGGTATCCCAAATTTCCTCCTTATTAATATAAAGCTTTGTTTGTTTAGGTCTCTAAAAAATCAGTACTATGGGGCCCTCAAAATGAGGAGCATCTATGGGTTTTTACAGGCGGGTGCCAAACAAAATAAAGTAAAGATCTTAAACTTGGCACCATAGTGGCAAGCCTAAACGACCAAATCAGAAAATGATTGGGAATTAAAAGGATTACTGTCTGGTAGTGGTAGTTTCAGATACCAGGCTCATGAAGAAAAATTGGAGTAGGGGTTTCATTGATTTGGTAAAAGTGTTAAAGAGTATAAAATTAGTTTTATCAAGGATGCATGCTATATGATGAAATCCATGCTTAATTTTCATATTTTTGGTAACAACATCGAAGGTTGCACCAAAATATAGAGTGAACTCTATGAGTACAGCTACCCTTACAAACAGCTTAAGCCTAGTTATCAATACAGGTCTTTACTATGAACGTAAACAGGGGAAGCACTTCATAGTCTCAGAGTACTAACAATGGCATGGGCTCATGGTAATCATCTGAGGTCCTTTCATAGACTTCAATTTAGGCTACCAAGTACAAAATTAGATCCCTGAACAAAAATGGTAGTCTCTTCATTATAATGCAAGTTTTCTTGATTCCATTATTGCATAACAACAAGTAACTTAATAGCACTTAGGAATTTTGGGCCAAGTGCATATTTTATAAAAGCAATGAGACTAAAGTTTAACCTTGGGACTTTACAATGATATAGAAATTAGCTAATGGACTTAATATTGGTGAATAACTCAGGTCATTTATTAAAAACACTATAATAATGCATCTACGGCAGTGCTGGGACAAGGGGATAATATTAAAAAATAATAGTTTTAATTGTCTACATTTGTTGGGCAAATACTCTCTTTCTTCTCAGCATAACTTTTTGAGTAAAATTACATGAATTTATAAAACAAATCAAATTTGCCTGTTGTAGTTTCACTCTGATGTCCTCAGATTCTCCGCTGGCTGCTCCAGCATGTGGCAGCAGTGAAACTCTCCCAGCTGTTTTCCATCCGGCAGGAAAACGTTCTTGGACTGGCTTGCCCAGCCATAACAAACCCTTGGGATGATTCGTTCCTCCCAAGGATCTTGACGCCCACCTTGCTCATACCCAAGTGGTACCTTGCTGCCCCCTAGTGCTCCCCCAGAGCAACATGTGCTATGGGCTAAGGGTCAAATATGGGAAAATATTCCCATACCACGACCAAGCCATTATCAAAATGGCACAGGCGGTGATGACAACTGCCAGCTTTATTAAATTCTGCCCCTACAAGAGGTATTTTGACCTTGGCTTCACCTGCGAAGCTGATGCTGCCAATGCAGCAACTGTGCCTCTGGTATTCCAGAGCACCCCTCTCTCCACAACTCAGACTCAGCTCCCAGAGGACACAACCTTGGTGGTTCAGTTTGCTGGCTTGCCCACCCACCTCCCCCTGAATTGCTCCACCAGGAGCTGATGGACGGTTTGGCAGCCTATGTCTTCAACCCTATCTTACAATTTGTGGTCCCAAATGGGGCCACACGCCTCGCTGAGCCTCAGGCATATGCCATGATCAGCCCTGAATTTAATAAAATCGCAGTGTCAATTCCGCCATGCACCATTATTCCCTCAGCGCCTGACCATCTGTTTTGGGCCCGCGTTGAGGGCGGGCAGACAATCTATCCATCATGTTTCGAGTTAGACCACTCAAAATGCAAGTGCCCCCTCAACAACTTTCAGCGGATTGGATGACTCATCCGCTGACCTCCAATCTGCTGCCCACCCTGTACAATTTCCAGTATGGGGCACGATCCTACCTCCCCTCACCCCCAAAGCCAGTTGCTGCAGCTGCACCTGCAGCCACCAATCAGCCTCCTCCTCACCCCAATGCTATACGTAATTCCACCAATCAAGCATCAGATTGGATCCCGTTCAATCCCATGTTTTCTTGAATTGATTTAACCAAACCTCAACTGTACACTGATTCCCCAATCCAATTCAACCAAAACCCATGGGAATTATTGACTGAAATTGACAAATCAGGTAAGCTCATTGAAGAACCATTTTGCAAATTGAGCGGTTCATTAATGCAGAATGGGATGCCAGATACCCCCTCAACTTTATACCCCACAGCCAAATGCCGAATCATTTCACAGTGATCACCAGCTTGCAGTCAAAGCAGCTGCAACACCAGATTGTTGTCCCCTGCGTAGAGCTGTCACTAAATCAGCATCAATGTTCACATGAGGAATATAACCTCCTGTTATCCCCGCAACCTTAACTCCAAAAAGTAAAATCATGGTGAACCAGCTATACAAAAAAACAAATGATGCTATCCAGAACGTTGCAACTATAGCACGGAATCCAAAAGCAAAAATAACCTAAACCAACATTGCCACGTTCTTTAAACTCCCAGACTCCCGCATCAAAGCTGAAAAAGCTTTAATCAAATATCTCAGTGCCATTTATCTAGCTGGCAATTCCCATGAAATTCTAATTATCAGTGATATCAAAACCCATGCCGCAGATGCCCCAACGCCATTAATGTCAGCCGTGACACGCACTCTAATATGGGAGGAAGAAGCTGCTGCTGAAGAGGCTGCTGAAGACGAGCCCCCCAACCCCCTCCCCTTCTTCCATGGAGGGATAAGCAGTTTCCGCTGCCCACCTGATTGGTTGTTTTTCAATTCGTTTCATTCAATCTGCTCATCAGGGCGTTTAGTTTGAACTAAGTAGTCATGTTAGTTTTAGTTAGTTTTAGTTTTGATAATGTCCGTCCCCTGGTTGGCTTGCCTGAAATAAATACTTTTGTTGGGCAATGGGATTATTTATAAATTGGTGATTGAAGTTTAGTTTTTCCATTGTAGTGAGTGATTGAACATATATTGTGCTTACTCTCATCAGCAATGTCCCAATAAAGGATTAGGTAACATTTTGTCAGATATGCCATTAAATTCAATTAGTTAATATGACAGATTGATGGCAGTATGGTGGCCATATTTGATTAAAGCCCCAATTTAATTGATAATCAATTTAATTATAAAGTAGTAAATTGGATTATGTTTACATGATTTAGAGAAAATTATAGCATCTATTATACTTATACAAACGTCAGAGAACAAAAATGGCTGGGGGTAATAGGGTCAAAAAGAGGCAGATGCGTTAGGCTAGAGCACCGCTGGCTGTTTTTAAGAACTTAGCTTAAATTTAATTAATGAATAACCCTTGGTGAGATCCTTCAAAGTGTAGGCATTTGTAGATAACTTCTCATTGATCTCAAATGACCCTTTACACTTGTGCTCCAACTTTATAGTCCTTCCAAACTCATGTTTATCATAGTATATGTCAAATTCCCCCACAGAGAAAGTATGCAAGGTCCTTTGGTATTTATCACACTTAAATAACTTCATTTTTCAGGAAAGCACATTCAAGTATTTGTCCATTTTTAGGAAGATTCAAATTCTGCTTTATTTTATCTAATAATCGTGTGACTTAATATATTGCTAAAGGGACATTTATTCATTTGAAAACTCCCTTATCACCTCCCATCCAAAAACTATATAAGCAGCTGATGTCAGGGTTTATGGCTTATGGCTCTCAACCCAACCTCAGCTTTGCCTTTTCTTTGTGGTGCAGAGTGCCTTGCTACCCCTCACGCCACTGCCACCATCACCCCACACCACTCCGCCACTGCCCAACAAATTCCTTACGTGCATGAATTGCAGCAGCACCAGAGCATTTATTTTGGGCTTGTGCCAACAATGGCTGACAGATTTGTCCCTTCTGTTTCAGATTCAACCATTCTAAAAAGTCCTGCCCCAATGTCGCTTCATCTGGTCCTGTTCCACAACCTTTTCAGCGGCATCTGAATGTGGTTTTTTGTTGACCCCTCCCACCTAACACTCTTGCTCGCTGGGCAAGAGTGGGAAATCTGCACCCACCACAACCCCCAGCTACGTTCACCCACCTGAATGCACCCCAGACAATCAGAATCAGGCTTGGACCACTGTTCGCCCCCTAAGCAGCTCCCCATTAACCTACTACCACCCACCCTAATCTTGCTTCCATTATTCTTGCAAACCAAAATTTGTGGGTCCTATTGGATAAAGCCAAAAAATCAGGTGTGATAGTGTGATAGTTGACAAATCAGATGAGGAATCCCCAGTTGAGTATGACCAGGATAAAATTTCCCTCATATTTTGACAAACCTATCCCGCCCAGACGTTATGCCCCAAAACCCAATGGTATCCCATACCAGAGTGACCACCAGCTTGCCTTAGCGGCGGTGGCCTCCCCCATTGTCACCAATTCCGTATTGAAGTAGCAAAGTCTGTTGAAGAATTCTACAAAGGCCTAACTTTAGTTAACTTCCCCTGATTTTCCTGAAAATGCGGGGGATGAAGTTAAAAAATTGGTCAAAGTTGCCAAAGCTCCTTCCGTTCATGTTGCTGAACTATCAACCTTTAACCCAAAACTGCTATCACCAGGCAAAATGTAGCAAGCTTTTCCATACTTACTGATGCCTTCTTTCAGTCTGAAAATCATATGGCTGAATTAGTTGAAGCTATATGAGCTGATAATTTGCATCTCAATACTTTAATACTACACCTCATTCCCCACCATGCTGACACCCCAACGGCCTTTCTCTCAGCAATACACTTCTACAATGATGCTTTTTTTCCTAATGTTGTTAATGCGCATGTGGATGCACCACCCTTCCCTTCCTCTCCCTCTGCCATGGTAGTTTAGCTTTCCTCCGCTTCCCGCCTGGTTGGAAGTTTTAGTTTGTTTCAGTTTTCCATTTTTTGGTTTTGTTTTGTTTGCTCTTTAAGTATTGGTACTGTCCGTCCCCTGGTCAGCGTACCTTTAATAAAATTAAATAATAATGGAACCTTTGGTAAAATTGGGTAGAGTGTGGGGTGCTTCTCATACAGTAATTGAAACAGACATTCCTATTGAATAAAAGAAAATGTTATTATAGATGATCATAGTGAATAGTAGAAACAGATTCCGGATGAAGGTTGCCTGTGATCAACTTTCCACAAGATACCCACAAGATTGTCATTTACCTGTTCCATAGTGCCATTGGTTTCTAATAATATGAGGTAGAAAAACCCTCAAAATTCATTAGTAATCTTTTAGGGATAATATGAGACTTTAAAAATGTCCCCTTACCTCTCAAACACATTGCAGGCAAATTTGCGATTTAAAATATTTTATACAAGCTTAGCCATCATAATAGCGCTAAGGTCCTTGAAGGCTTTGGCCTCCACCCAATGGTGAGGCGATCAATGACCACAATTATGAACTTTAATTGCTGGTAACTTTTGAGAACTGTGTGTCACAATTCTGATATGACTGGATGATAAGCCCTAACCAAAATGGTGGAACGGATGGAATTCTCCAAGTTGCTATGAGTATGATTGATTGAGCGCCTCAAAATGAGGTGATATTGGATCGTTGGGAAAGTGGCCAAATTGGGCATGTGGAAATTACAAATGAAGAATTGGAGGAACCAATGAGATATGGCGAAGTGAATTACTAAGCCATGAAAGTGGTACCATCCAAAGTTGCTACCTAACAAGTGGGATGAGATGATCGAGGAAGGTAGGTTGTTAGTAGTTTGGAGAAATGTGGAAACAGCATGAAGCGGCTGTATTAAGTATATTAAATAAAGAAAGTTGTGGGAGCAAGTGCTCCATATCTATTTTGAAAGGTTTATTTTATTGTTTTGAGGACAACAATCATATTATAGGTCCTAAATTGCTCAGTGGTCTTGAACCCTGTGAAAAAACTGTCAGCGTATCTTTTGAAAAACTGCCAATTTTATAGCCATGGTGCTCACTACAGGGGGCCCATTGATCAATCACATAGACTAATAAGCGCTCCTAAGTCACTGGTCATGTCGTATCTAGCTTTCTTTACTAAGGTTTCATCTCAACACACTGCAACTGTTGAATATGCAGAAATCAAGCTTGCCATAGACGCTGCTCTCAATTGTAAAAAAGATATTCTGCAAGAATGTTGTATTGATAAGCTGCCTCCATTTGACCATGGTGGAAACATCCATGGGTTCTTTAAACGATTTGAGCTTGCAGTAGAAGGAGCATCAGATTGGCATAAAGCCAAACAACTAATGTCCACTTTAGATGTTGGAAGCGCCGACAAAGTTACTTTCTATCTTCCAAACAGTTCCATTACCTATCAAGAAGTGAAGGATACTGTGCTGTGGTTGTTTGGAGGAATTTCAATTATGGCACAACGGAAGGCTGAGTTTTTAACCATTGGGTTTCAACGTAATGAGACCCTCACTGCATTTGCTGACTGATTCTCAGCAGAAGCCCATGTGTTAATTGGGGCAGGAGTTTTACCTGAATTTGACATAAGCATAGCGTTGACCTCTGCTGTGAAACCATACTGAGAGCTTTTTTAATGATTTGTCTTCATATTTATAGGTTGACATACCTTTGCTTAAACTTGTTCAAATTCTACGCCGCTATCTGCTACCTTCCCTCCACCCAGTATACGCGGAACCCTATTGCCTCCTCTGCTAGCCTTGTTTATACAGAGAAATCATCCCTCCCTGTTCAGCGCCTGGGTGGCATTCCCTGGCCTTATTTTCATCGCTAGCCTCATTTTAAACCAAGTTGCTAACAGCAGTTCACCTCCCAGGATGGGCCTGGTTACACTGTTCAATACCAGTCCACCTTCTTAGGTGGCCCATTTTAAAGCACTCAAGGACGCAGGTCTCATAGGGTTAATTGCTTTTTGTGCAGTCACCCTGGGCACCTGGCTAGGAGTTGTTGTAATCGTCGGGTTCAGTACCTATTGAGGGAGCAGTATAATCAGGGAAAAGTCTGAGCGGAGTAAAGATGGGACTCTCTACCTCCACTATTCTGACTCAAAACGTCCCACTTGAACCTATTCCTACACAGCTAAAAGATGTTTCTTGGTATGATGATACTTTTCTATACCAGCAGCCAGTTGGAGGGGTAAATGTGCTGACACAAATGCAATTCATGGATATGGAAGAAGCAGGCTCCCAGGAGCACCCAAAACCATACGATTGCCAATTGTTTTATTACCTTCATACCAATGAACCAGATCCATTAGCTGATGCAATACTCTTAAAAGGGGTAAACGTGGCCCTCACCGTGGACGCTATTGTTAAAGAATACCCTACAGTGGGGAAGGGTATTATAAGCTTCCTTGGAAAAAGAGATCAGTTAGATGTCCATGTTTTAAAACAATCAGATGCATCTTATTCTCAGTGTACCTACTGTGACACTATTGTAGCAAAAACCTGAGTTTGCGCAATAATTGATCTGGATGCTTTAATCAACATAGTGTCCTCAAAGTTGGTGTCCAAGTTATCATTAAAGCCTGATGTAGAGCACCATATGGTGTATGGGACTGCAGGCGCAGAAAGCACAGTCTCGGAAGGAGCATACTTTACACTCCTTTGCAGTTTGGATCAATTGTCATTTTAGCCCCAGCTATAGTGTTACCAAACAATAATTATGACCTGTTAATTGGTACACTTTTATGCGTCACTTTGGAGCTGTTGTTGATATGACAGCAGAGACATTTGAAATCCTGGGGCAGTGGATCCCAATCTACTTCACTTCCAGTGGAATGCCAAAGGATCCTGTACACATGAATCATGTCAATCTTGCATATGGTGATGGGGTGGTTTCAGTTCGCTATCATCAATTAAAAAGCAGGACCCAGGCCCTCCTTAACCAAAAATTATAAATATCAAGGGCTACCGCTAAGAGCTGCTGGTCCTATATCTATTCCCTCTGGGCACCAAGCAATCATAAGCACTGAGTTAGAAGTGGAAGTGCCTGCTGGGCTATATGGGGAGGTCATTGGGCCCTATCAAAAATCACGGCTTGAGCCCCATGTGGCCCCTGGCATTATACTTCTGGGGCGTGGGGAGATCAAGGTCTTGGTAGCCAATCTTTAGGATAAACCAATGCAAATCCGCTGAAACCAAGTAGTTGCATTCCTCCATTTCATTCCAGTTGATGAGGTCCTTAGGATTCATGAGTTTGGATCAATGGATGAATTCAGTCTGCCCGTTGAAACACAGCCTGGCGTAATGGCAGCTGTACCGCATGATAATTTAATAGGGTTAATAGAAGATCATAAGGATTGAGTGGAAGCTTTATTCCAAAAATACAAAGAGATCTGTTACTGTCAATGATCATGATTTGGGGTGCGCTCAAGGAGTGATCTATCGCGTGGACACTAGAGATCATCCTCCCATCAGACTTCAAACAATCCGCTGATCTAGAGCAGTGGAAGAAGTTGTCACAGCAGAAATTGTAAGCTGTTGGAGCAAGGAATACTTGAACCATCAAAGAGCCCATGGGTTTCCTGTCATGGAAACGGCAGAAGAAGTTTAGACCAGCCTGCCAGTCGGGATGTGTGAACACCCAAAAAGCAAGCCAGAATGCCAGAGGCATTGCTGACTGTACAACTTGATATGGAGCTGGGAAATGTGATACCACGAAGTGGTGGTGTAACAACAGGGTAAGGAGTATCCCAGCGGCAAACCACACTGAACCCATTCCCAACTCAGTGGTTCTAACTGCAGGAGGTGGGATTATTGGGACAGTATTGACGAGATTCTTGTCTTGAGAGGCCAACTCATTGGGGGCAATAGAGATGGGTT
>JAKSZP010007422.1:0-25911 GCA_022478985.1 Massospora cicadina
CCCCATTTCCCCCAGCTCCGGTACACCCCATGAACTGTTTGCTAATCAGCTGTTCCGTTTTAACAGAAGCACATCTATACCGTCCATCCTGCCATTCTTGTTGCAGCGTGTCATATTGCTGTTGTAATACCTGGAAGAACTTCTTTTCCTCATTCAGTGTTTGTTCCATAGTTTGTAATCACAAAAGGACATCCTCGAGTATATTCTGCAGGTGGTTTTGTTGTTGTCTTTTGTTTTCCGCTCGCTGGTTGGCGTTGTTTATTTGGTTAACAAGGGAGGATTGTTTCTGCACTGATTCCTCATTGGCCCATTGAAGGGTATCAATGCGGTCTTTCATGTCCGCATACTCACTTGTCTCACTGATAGGAAGAGGGGAGGCTCGTTGGCGTTCCACCTGACTAATGATTTCCAGTCATGTAACTTGACGATTGAGTTGAAGAGACTCAGTAGACATTGCTTAAAGAATAAGCGCGTTATCAGACGTTTGCTGGGTATCCCATTTGATACAGAGTTGATCTAATTCTGTCAATAGAGAACCAACTTGGGCCGCCAATTGCAGTTCCATCAGGGTCATTCTTTCCTTGAGCTGAGCAATCATGGCTTCAAGAGCTTCCGCCCATTCAGCTAGCTCCATCATACAGTGCTCGGTATTATTCCCCAAGGTTGTCACGTCCTGAATCCACTCTGCTGATAGGCCATGCTGTTCCAGTAGTTCTCTTATCAATCAAGGTAATTCAGAGTCTAACTGTAATACTAGAAGGTCCAATTGACGGCGAACATCTCTGACACGATGTTTCCATCTGTGCCAGCGCCCCTTGTATTTCTGAGAATGAACGATTGAGGCAGTCAAGCAGGAGGTGAGTATCATGCTGTTCTGCTTGGGTGAACTGCAATACATCTCCAATTTCGATGTTATGGTGAGCCAGGACATGTAGTAGCTGGCAAATTGAAGGTTGCACATAAGCAACTAAGTATTCCTCAATTCTGTGAACACTGAGGTGGCGAGTTAACCCCATAGTAGTGGCGTCCAAATAAGACATGTACAGCGCATATTGATTCTCTTGATCGCGTTGGTTATAAAACAGACTCACGGCATTTTCCCCACTTTTGTCCTTGTATAGGCAATACCCGCGCAACAACCATTCCATAATAATTCTTAGTTGTTGTGGAGTCACATTAATGGAGCATCCATGTTGGTTAGTCATCAGCTCCGGTAAATTCTCAATTTTTACAGTAATCATAATTTTATCATCCCCTGGTTCAGTAACAGTAAATAAAGTTGGTTCTGAGTTAGGTGTCTCCTGGGCTTCTTCAGAATACCATGCTCAGAACCCAATCAGGCTAGGTAAAAACAAATGATGATTTGTCATTGTGTTTTACCCACTATAGTTGCTAAGTGGCCCCTGTAGTGAGCACCACTGTTAATTTCTCGGCGTCTGGGTCTGCTGTTGCAAGTTAGATTTTGCACAGGGTATAGCCACTGAGCAACCCAAACAAATGATATGAGGATCGCCAATTCTTATAATAAAGCTTGATAAATAATATATGGAGCTATTGCCCCTTATTTCTATCTTTATTTTAAACACCTCGCAGACCGTTCTGCACTCCTCTTTTCCTCATAAAAGACTATCCCATTTTAATCTTCCATCAGGCTCTTTATACCTCAATTCCCCAGCTGGATGCATCCTCAGCTTGGTATCTTCTATTATTCTTCCTTTTTTGAGTTGCTCTTGTTTGTATCGAATCTCAGCATGATTCCTCTCAATTTGCTGATTGTTCTCATTTTGCTTGATTATAATTCGTGTATCCCCTTTTTGTAAATCTTGAGACTCATCTCAATTCCCCTTCGATCTGCTGATATGGGTAGCGTATCATCCAGTCATATTAACTTCCTGACACCCAGTGTAGAGGTTCTGAAGTGGCAATTTTTGTATATTGTTACCAAGGTTTCATTCACTATTCTATAGTACCATAATAGAAGGGTTAAGTGGGACAAATAGAGTTGTTGTGCCCCCATGGTGGTATCCAGAATCTTGACCACTCTGGAAGTGAAAATTTATCATTGTCACAGAGTAGAGCCTGAGGGCAACCATGGCGTGTGAAAATATATTGATGAAGGAAAGTTGCGGTAGCTTTGGCAGTTTGGGATGAGAGCCAAAGCTTCAGTATATTTTATAAAGTGATTAATTTCACTAGTATGTAGCGATTTCCACTTATAGTCTGGGGTAGAGGACCTACCACATCTAAGCTTGTCATGTGAAATGGTTTTGAGGGGTATTATGCTAATATCAATTTTTGGTCTTGAGACGCTATTGCTTTTTGCAGGTAAGGCAGGCATCCAGATTTTAATAATGGATTCCATAATTCCCTCCCAATAGTACCAATCTCTAACCCACTCATAGGTTTTCTGCACTCCGCCATGACCAAGGGTAGAGTGGGCCTCCAGGATAGCAGGTACTAGCTCTGAAGGTTGAAGATAGGGCAGCTAATTTGCCCCTACCCTTTTGTATAACTTCCCGCTCTCCACCTTGGTGTTGCAGATGTGTCATGCTAACATTTTCTTAATGGGTTTATCCTCATCGCCCCAGGCATCAGGGGTCATAAGAAGGTCATGTAATTTCTCCACTTCACTATTATCTAAGTGAAGGACGGGCAACTGAGCTAACCCATCGACATTCATAAGGCGAGTTCCAAAACAGTGTTCAATTTTCATAACATATTGTTGGATCTTTAAGGCGCAACGATCCTATTTCTTATGGGATCCTTTAATCTTGTAACCACTTTATGGAGGCGTGATCAGTAACCAAGTAAATGAAGTTTAATATAAAAAAGGCGGTAATATTTTACAGCGAGCAATGCAGCAAAGGACTCCTTTTCTCTGACGCTTTAGTTACTTTAAGCTTTTGAAAAAAATTGCTGAAGTATAAATGGATGATCTATGCCGTTTTCATCCAATTTAGCCAAGATGGCTCTAAAGCCAGAATCAGAGGCGTCAGTAAAGAAATTGAAAGGTTTACCATAGTCTGGGTGATATAGTATAGGGTATTCTTGTAGCACCTTCTTTTGAGTCTCAAACGTGGCCTTTTTTTCAGCACCCCAATAGAAAAGAGTGTTCTTAAATAATAGTCATACAAGAGGCTTGCTGAGCTGGGCAAACTTGGGGATGCATTAGAGTAATACCCCATAATACCCAGAAACACCTGGATAGCTCATAGTTTGTGAGGAGGAGGCATTTTTGATATTCCTTAAACCTTAACTTTTGAATTTTCCTTCCAGTGAAATAGCATGTCTGAGAAAAAGCTAATTGCATCTGGAAAAATTGCACTTTGATGGTACAATATAATGTTAGACTTACAAAGAGATTAAAATACTTCTTTTAGATAAGTGAGATGTTCGTTTATAGTTTTATAAAACTGTGATGTCACCAAGATAGACAAACACACAACATAGCTTATGATTTTCTAAAATTTCAACTATTTATCACTGGAAAGTTGCAGGTGCATTGTGCAATCCCTGAGGTAGTCGAGTGGGTTGAAAAAGGTTTCACTACAAATGAGAGCAGATTTCTCTGGTTTTACGAGGAAGGATCCATTTGTCAATATCCGCAGGACATGTCCATATTGGAAAATAATCTGGAACCAGGGAGTTGTTCCAGAGAGTATATGACGCACAGGATAGAATAACTATCCTTTTTCATGAGGCTGTTCTGTTTTCATTAGTTCATAACTACCCAATGACATCCATCTCTCTTTTTTATAAGCAAGAGAGGAGAAGACCAAGGGCTTTTTGAAGGTACTAATAATCCAGTGTCTAGTAACTCTTTGAGCTATATCCTCATTTGTTTCTCCTTGACTTTTAATTTATAATTAGGTTTGGACCAGATGAGATGGGCATTACCTTCAATCAATTATGCGACTCCAATCCTTCATGTTACCATTGCCAGTATCAGAATCAGAGAATATATCACTGTAAGCCTCTAATAAAGTGTTAACTAAGTCAAGCATATAAGGAGTTAGTTCATCTGAAATATGAACGTAAAGTAAAGTACATAACAAGTTTTGTCAGTAGGTAAGCCCATATTCAACATAGAACCTATAGGTGAATCCTTTCAATATTCTCAACTGAGATCATCAGGCCTTTTCAAATCTCTTAATGTTTTTTCACAATGATGTCCTTTTTGGTATAATTCCCCAACAGAATATTGATATGATTTAAGAGGCAGGATCTAGTATGCCAGGCAATACTTGAGGTTCTATGGGACTAAACCCATTAATTCTTGTTAGGTGTAATAAGCAGTTTTGGGGGGTTGTAAGGTAATATTGGTGTAAAACACCCTTTGTTCACCAGACTTGATTATTAGCTCTTCAGAAGCATAAAATGGAGTTCCCTCTAAAGCGTCCACATAATCATAAACTTTCTTGGTTACTTGCTCAATTGTTGTGTAATGTAGAGCTAAGGCAGAATAAGGGGATCAATTAAGCAAGAGCATTCTTTCTTGTTTTTTCTTTATCGTTTAAGACCAAAGGAACCTCATGATTGAGAAAGGAGAAAAAACATGTTTATATTAATGATTCCATTGTATTAAATCATAAATTGATTGCCAATAATCATATCATAAGTATTGTTATCCAAGGCACACTGCAGGTGGTGACAGGACTTGCTTCTCAATTCTGATGGGTAAAAAGGAGAATGCCTTAATAGCGCGAGTACTGTTGAGACCTACAGTTTTATACTCTTGGGAGTAGTCCAGGTCATGCATCTACTTAATATTCTTAGTAAGTTTTAAGGAGATCACATTGATTGGGAAATAGTGTCAAGGATGGCTATAGTCCTTACCTTGTTGGTGATAGTCAGGCAAATAGCAAGT
This sequence comes from Massospora cicadina, assembly GCA_022478985.1. Taxonomy (NCBI): domain Eukaryota; kingdom Fungi; phylum Entomophthoromycota; class Entomophthoromycetes; order Entomophthorales; family Entomophthoraceae; genus Massospora; species Massospora cicadina. Next base: position 4,868 of record JAKSZP010007422.1, read on the forward strand.
TAATTTTAGAGCAGCCTGCCAGTTAAGTTGTGAAGCACCTAAATGGCAAACCCAAATGCCAGTGGCACTGATGCTAGTATGATGTTTATGGAACTAGGAAGAAATTCCGCCATTAAGTACTCATGAGCCATAATCTTGTATAGGCACCTAGCAAAGTATTAGGTGAACATGACCATGAACCCTGAGGGTGGTTGGAGTATAGGTGGAAAATGCAGTTTAGTTTTCAACATGTAAACTGGAATTTGGGTAAAGGGTTTTATTGGAAAGATAAATGAAGAAAATTGACCAACAATTTTCTTGGTGCAATGCAACTGTTTAAATAGTGTTCAATTGGCAGTGGGTTAAAGCAGAATTGGTCCCTTAAATTCGACTTAACATGGAAATTTTTGGGGGAGGGGGAAGATGATTTTAACTGGAACCAACATTGAAATATTCGGCAGCAGGCCAAGTTGCTATCAGTTCATTCACTTATGCCTGGACTGATGCTCTACTGCATTTACATAAGTTAGCACAAATTTATCTGGCCCAACAGGCAATGGGAATTTCCCAAAGCCACCCCACATAGGTGCGGTCCCAATTGGTTGGAAACAGGGTTGGGATGGCCAACCCATCCATGCTGGTCGCTGGGCATTTGGTTATTCAAAATGAGTTATGTTGGGCGCAACATCCAATTCTTGAACTAGGGGTGTTAGAAAATCGACTATGGGCTCTGCTAGTTGGCAGGCCAACCAGTATGAATACTGATCAGCCCTTGCCGTTTTACCTTAGGCGTTGGGGCTAGCAGCACCAGCTAACCCCTTGGTATGTCACCCATGCCATTTGGGGATCCCTTAGCCTAATCCCTAACCAACGAAATAAATATAAACTTATAAAAAAAGATAGAATAGGCAAAGTGAGATATTTATTGAGAAGGAAGCACCAGGTATTTATACTAATTACAAAAGGGCTTCTGCGCCCAACACTGACCTATTAGATCTTCCTCTGGTTCTTCCAGCCAACCACTCTTCTTCTACTACTACATTATTCTCTTCCCTGGCGTTGACCCTCTCACTCTGTCCTTCCCAATGTTTGAATTAGTTTTGGCTCATCCTCAGCCTTAAGTCGCTGGTGAGCCATATAAATAATTAATCTAAATAAATGTCAAATTTGGGTTTGACCTTCAAGTTGATAATAATGTACCAGTAAACAAATTCAGTCGCTTGCTTTGACTCAGAATATCTTGACATCTCACTGACATCTCTTCTCATCTTATCTCAATAATAAATGAGGCACCAAAACAACTTCAGCCACCTTGAACTCATAATTGTTGGATTCGCCAACATCATATTATCAGTACAGGCAGTGATATATAGATGAACATTTGAAGCGAATACATTGGCTTTCCACCAGAAATCCCACAACAGTCCATGAATGGCATTTGGTGTCAAACACTGATTCCACTGACTGATACTAATTGGATCATTATCAGCTATTAGTCATTGGTGATCCTTATACTAATTTGGGTCCAACGATTGGGCCCACTCAAACCTAATTCCAAACTTGGTGGAATACTAATTTCTTCTCAACTCTAATTGAGGAGCAACTAACCAGCAATCATATCAAATAACACAAAATTCAGTTAATAAGCCACTCTTCTAGGATTGGCCATATCATCCCAAATAACGATTAATCATTGGAGGATTCCATCTGGTTAAAATTCTGAAAAGGGGTTTTGAATTATTGGTGACAATTCCCAATGATTTTGTTAGAAATTTGGCAGTGGCAATCATATCATTTGATGGCTTGATGTTGCCCACAATTCCGGCCAATAATTCTCTTATTGTCTCTTTCCAAATATTGGTTTTCTAATTGTAGGCTTTATTCCTGTTGGTTTTGGACCTTTCATCTTTAATTTGATAATCTTAGAGCAGATTTCCTAAATTCAGCGGACATGTTCAGCAGAGGTGAGTGCAGATACTGGTGAAGTATCTTTAGAGGGAGTGATGTTACCCAGCGCTCATCTACCATGTGGGCGAGGTCACCCTGGGCAATGAGGGTACAGCCACCCTCTTCAGACCCTTCTTTTTTGGGAATGGGAAAATCGCCTGATCTACGCAAAGGTATTTTCCCCTGGACTTACATTGATGACCTCCACCTTGGTTACAAATCCATTAAATTTAGGGGGGAGGGATAGAACCTCTTTAAGATGTAAAGTGTAAAAGGTTTTTTTCTGTATCAGGATATCTATCTTTAATGGATTGTAAAGTGTGAATATGGGATAGGTTAAATCAACAAAGCATTAACTGGTCAGCATCATTAGCAGCATTGATAACCTCAGGGCACCCCAGAACTTGGCTGAGATAGGTTTCATCAGGTATCATGGCCTTATATACTCTTTCAGGGTTTAACCAATCTGGTATTCATACTTCAACTGGGGTTCCTAGAACACAATCCCAACGTCTTCATTACCCCCTTCAGATTTGTCATCAGAGGGTTTATCTATACAAATCAGAGGAGCGAGAGGAAAGAGGTCAAAGTTAGGCACATCAGGTTCATAATCTTTCTTTGTATGACACACATTGTCAACATATGCTTCTCTGTTTCAGTGAATGCCCTTGAGGCGCTCAACTACCGTTTTCACCATGTGAGAAGGCGTTTCATCTTCAATGGGGTATTGTATTGCGCTCTTTGTTGGCTGCCTTGGAGATCTCAGACTCATGTGGCAGAATGATTTCTGGTTTTGACTGATCCTGGGCAGGTTTTGAGATGCAAACGGACATGGAATTGGTCAGGGGGTCATCGTGGACTCCTTCCTCTAGCCTACAGTTGAGAATAATTAATGGTCAAGACTTGGGGTAGCAACACAAATCATTGAGTAGCCTCAAGTTTATATAAAACGGCCACCTCTAACAGAGTCTCCTTGATATCGCAAATATCCTGGAAAGAGCGTTTCACAGAAGCAAGATGCATCACCAAGGAGGGGTTGGAAGCCAATCCAGTCATAATGGCAACAATGGCGTCGTCAAGAGGTAATATCTTTGCAAGTAGCAATGGCTGGGTTCCGCTGTGAAACAATTAACAAAGTTATCAACTGATTCTCACTTTTGCATGCTAAGGCACATAAAGGCCTGTTTTTCCTACTTTAATTCTGCTTTGAGCCGAATTCCTAAATAAGCACTTCCTTAACCTCTTTCCAGGTACTAAGGGTGTCCATATGAGGAACCATTACTTCTTGGGACATGCTACTTAGGCAAGGGAGGATTTAAACTTTTTGAATACTGCTCGCTGTAGTATTAAGTTTACTGAACAGGTTATTATGTGAGTTTAAATATAACTAGTTGATATAGCTAATTAAAAATTATATTGGTGCTAGTATGAAACTAACACCCTAGTTGAATCTTCATCAAAATGGAGTACTGCTGCCTCTAAAGCGCTCTTATAATCTTGAAGATATCAATAAACTGAGGTAACTCTTCCCTCTAACGCAATCCTCTTGATTGACCTTAGTATTGGAACTTAACCTAATTTTCAGTTCAGAGTTTTCAGTTACTCTCTTGATACAAAAGACCTCATAGATCAGAACACCAACAAAAGTCAAAAGTACCTTGATTCTTCCAAACTCTACACTTAAGCGTTAATTACAAATGTAATACAGTCTAAATGCTAAAGTATTTGATTCTGAGCTAATTTTTATATAAAAATGCTAGAGGTTTTATTAGCAAAAGGCACACAACTTTTCATCTGATCTATTATAAAATCAACTAATTTTTCTCCCACGACTTTTAGCCCTTAAGATTACCTTCTGAATAATGGCTGGTTACTTTGTCTTATTTAAATATCAGTAGAGTAACCTTTACGGATTGGCAGCCATCCATTCATGTCAGAGATTGTACAAAAATGTCAAATGCCCGCATTGCCTCATTATTAATACTAAATACCGCTTAACAAGCGGTAAAAACGCTTAGGTAGTTTCAACAAATACCTTGATTGTTCAGTCTGAACGACCATCATAGTAATTTATCTATTGGGTATCAAACCTTTATTTAATTACCTATTTAATATTATTGAGGATCATACCTGACAAAAAATAAGCAATCTGGCGGATTATCCCAGCAAAACATTAAGTGAAGCCAATCATTGGATTATATCCCTTGGTTAATCATGAGTAATAATCTAGTCAACAATCATTGTCAAATATTAGATTGGTAATAACTTTCTTTAAAATACTTAATCTGTTAGTGAGAGATAACGTAGTCAACCTAAATTCTAACATAGGATGCTCTTGATTTTCTGGTTATCAGTCATTCCTTCCATGGAAGATTCATAGACTTATAGCAATGAAGCAATCTTACCCTCAACCAAGGTAAACTTGTCTTTAAAGGGGGCTTAAAGGGGACGAGGTTACTCTTCATGATGGTATGGACCGCAGATGTGGCCCTATGAGGAGCTGGAGTGTGACGCCATTTGAGGTTTTTAAGGTATGACAAGGCTTTGGCTAGTTGCTATTCTAAAGCAGCTATCCTTAATCATGTTCAACGTGGAGGTTAAAGGGCTACTCCTCAAAAGTCCTTTATTTTATTTAAGAGATCGTGGTGCATAAGGCCCAGTAGTGAGTACCACTTGCTGGAATCCAAGCAAATTTTCTTGCAGGTGCTTAGGCCTAGGATCTCAACAATTTTGCGGTTGTGAAAGTATTTAACCTCTCAATAGCTTTGTAAGTTTTTTATGTTAAAATATAGATTACAAATAAACTTTCTTTTTAATAATTCTATTGATATGAAAATTGAGGACAAAAAGAAATCCCATATTAATTTAATTCTCTCAGTCATTATAGTATTTTGAGGATAAAAATGAGTAAATTGAGGGGATTCAGAATAAGCGGAGGGTAGCTCAAATTTGGATAAATGACAATTCATCCTATCAGAATTCTTGGAACTTTTTGCCTTAATATGGATTTATTTTTAATGAATTGGGTCAACAACGGGTATGAAAAATCCATGTGGTACAGATAAATAAATTTGATCCAGTAAGGCATCATATTAATACTCTCATCCTATCTAATTTTGAAAGTCCTAGTTGGTGATTGGTGGATAAAACATTTTCATCCCATGGAACCCCCTTCAGGTTAATAAAAAGGGGTTGTTCTCTCTTAGGAAGTTGCAATAAATTCATTTTAGTGTGTGTACAATCTTCCAAGTCAGTTCACAAATTCTGCTGGGGGTTTGGAGTAACTGTCTGAACAACATCCAAGCTATTATGACAAGTGCTAGGAGTAATAACATTACTCCAGTCTAAAACTATCCGCCAAGAGTTAGGGGAATTACTAATATTTTTGGAGATATTTGAAATCAAAACATTCTTATCAAATATCTATACAATTAATTATCCGTCAGTTCCAAAAATCTGGTGCATCTATTATTTCAGTTCAACTCAGTTTATTTTTTATATTTTTTGCTTTTTAAGCCTCTCAGTAATTTCCATCTCCTGGTCATCTTACTTTGAATGAAGAATATGTACCCCTTTGTAAGGAAAGTATCTGTAACTCCTTATTCTTAGAAAAATGATTAAATATCTAAATTTAGACAAACAGGAATTAGATTTTAAGCCCAAAAAAGAAACTAGACACCGCAGATTTTGCCCAGACCATGCTGATGAAATACTGTATAAAAAATTAGTAAAGAGGGAAAAATTAAACAGGAAGGCTCTATTTGGTTAGACTTTAATTTGTAAGCATCAATCATTAGATTAACATAGATTAGGCCTATAGAATCATCATCTAAAAGGCTCTATAATAATTATAAATGAGTCATATTATCATTTACCCTAAAAGTATATAGTTATCTTTGTTAGATACTTCTTTAGGAGGTATGTGTCTAGGACAATTAAAAGCTCATCATAACGTAAAATAATAGTAATTTTTCAAATGTTAAGTTGACCAACATAGAAGTTGGTCTGAAAAACGATCTTAAGAACATTAGGTGATGATTCAAGTTTGCTTTGTCACAGCACTAAGCTAATTTCAGATGATAAAAATAAACTACCATCAATGGTAGATCAGTATCTCAAGTAGTCCTTAACCTAAGTTTTATTATGTTGGTAAATGTTTCTTGATTTAATAAATAATAAAATTAGAATTCTGCTTAAATCCCTTGGTGGTCATCAAGTGAATGCCTTGTTATAATTGATAGAATAGCTTATTATCTTTAATGGCAAGTAGTACAGTCAAAAATAATCATCTTAATCCTTGGTACCAACCTTGGCATGCTTGGTCATCACCCAGAGTTAGTCAAGTTATGTTTCAAACCAGGAAAAGACAGCCAACTCAATCTCTTTAGACTTAGAAACTTCCTATTATTTCTGTAGTTTACTTCAGAGATAATTTCATAATTTATTTAATTACTATAATGGTCTAAAGCTTGCTTTATCAAACTAAGTCTGTTTAGTAATAGAAAATCTGAAAGCGCAAAATCCCAAGATGGACCAAGTGGATTTAATTAAGTCTAAAAAACAGGCTTCAAAAAATGGCAAGAAAAAACCAGTAAAATTTCAAGATGGAGTTTTCTTTAAATTAAAATGAGTCTTTTATATCAATAATTGGTGAAATTGGCTGCGTGAGGGGAAAACAGGTCCAAGGTCAGTAAAATCTCTGGCTGTGTTAGATCAATAAAGTATCAATCTGATAAACAGCCAGGAATACTTAATGGTCCATCATTACAATTTAATATGATCTCTGATGAGCTCCAACAGTTTAGGTACTTGAAAATGAACAAATTTTCTAAAATGTAAATGCCACAATTTGGCAAACCCAGATTATGGCAAAAATAATAGCTTGTCAATGCCACATTGTTTTCATCCCTGGTCAGGATAAATATTATTAGATGTGGAAATGGGTCCATATTTGATTGGTGGAGTTCCAGAAGTTCTTTACCTTATAGAACGTCAGGCATTTTTAAGTAAATTATTGTTTTCCATAAGGCTTGTTGGCCACGTGCCATAGTAAAGCTCTGCCCAGATTGTAGTGAGACAATTTTTATTCTAAAGATTGCTGAACAAATTTAAGGCGCTAACTCATCTTTTCTGATGTCCTATCTAAGATGATGCCCCCCTTGTTCATAAGTTGAACAAAAAACAACAGTTGAGACTTGAGCATTGTTTGAGAGAATGATTAAATATGTGAATGAATTGTGAGCCACGGGAGCACAGTTAACAGATCATTAATGATTATGGGGTGCAAGAATGAGGATGGAGCTTCATAATTCTTAGGAACAGTTCAAAGGTGTTAACGCAACTTTTTGGCCATAGCATCATAGATTCATGAAACACATCAATGGCTTAAAAAGATTCTTATTAGGTGCATAATGGAAATATCTCATGTGTCATCTTGACTCAGGTTTGTAGGAAAGTCAAAACTTACCTGAGGCCGTGGAGATATATAGTTACCGCATGATTTAAACTTTTTTTTAAATTTTTGATGCCAAAGCATCCTGACTCTCATTACCCATGCCAGAAAGACAGCTTCCATTAATGTTTTTTTCATTAAATGGTATTAATGAATCGTTGGTGAAAGTAGAGTATTACTTTTATATTCTGCCAGGCTTTTCCCATATTTTTTACCTCTGTCAATGTCATATAGTAAACAGGAAGACCTCTTTGTTGAGTAGCTAATCTGAGGTTGGCCCTTTCAGTAGTCATAGTAATTGGTACTAGGCGCATTAGTGTGTGATGGCGCATTGGAAGAGTTAAAATACCATTGTTATGGTGATCTCATTATTCAGGACAGGTAACAAAGCCCAATATAGTTTCTTTATAAAGTTTGTAGGCTTGGCAGAAAAATCTGAGCATCATAATGACTTAAAACATAGGCTCCATACAACTGAGCTTCATAGTGAAGTAGTTAGAAAAACTAAGCACTCTTTGCCTTCTATAAATAATATTATAAGTAAAGCGGGTTACATATTATCATAATCTCTGCCCCTCCAACTTGTCAAATAATTGGAATTAACATAAGAGCTGCTTGATTAACAAATCCTTTTATAATACCAATTCTTAGCACTAATGATACAAAAAATTCATCAATTTGTCAATTTTGCCTAGTTGTCAGATACCTGGGTATCAGGCATACTATGAAGAATAATAATATATAATCCCTTAAACGACTCAAAGAACAAATTCTACTTTATGGTTTTAGCAAATGCCCCAACTTATTACACTAATAGATTGAATAATAGTGATGCTAAGATTGATAATGAAAAAGTTACTTAATTTGATTTAAGGCCTCAAATCCATAAGCTAAAATATTTTTAGGCTAAGTTAAAAGAAATTAGGATGTGAAGTTATGTTTATCAATAGATAACTTAAGAGGCTGCAAATTGAATTCCCCAACAAAAGAGCATTTATACAGATTTTCCTAAAGACCAACTTATATAATTAAAGTAAACTCAGAATGAGCATTTTAGTTTATAATGATGCCTATAAAAGTTAGCTACAAAAACATTTAAAAATTGATATGAGTATCTAATGAAGAGACTATAATCAGATATCCCCTAAATCATTATAATGTTCGCTTTCTTTATATTTTTATTTAACTGAGGCAAGCCGACCAGGGGACAGACATTACTGAAAGAAAGAAAGAAATGACATGAAACCTGAACAGGGTCAACTCCATCAAAGAAAGTTTTTCCACCTCCAGATTGTGACTCAAATTTTTCTGGTTACGTCATGGGTAAGGTTTTTGTGTTATTAGACCTACTAACCACCAATAGCTTCCTTTGGCTGGCACCCCTGTTCTCTTTCTTTATAGAGTTTGTATTTTTAATAATACCATAAATAAATATCTCTAATATATTTACAAATTAATTTTTTTCCAAATTTCCATTCATTAACAAATTTTTCATAAAACCCTTCACCTTACCATAGGATGGATACTATATCTTATGGGACCTAATGTCAGGGACTGGAATATCTTTAACCCAGTCTGGCATAGCAACTTGTGAACTTGCCATGCCTGAGCTAAGAGTCCAGTATAACAAGGGTAGGATGCGGATAAAAAATATGACAGCTGTAAATAAAGGTCTGTTGGGCCCTAATATAGGTTGTAGAGCTTCAGCTAGTCCAACCCCTGCTAAGGCCAAGATACCAGTGACAGTGGGTAATTGTGAAATCGGGTTAGTGGAAATAGTTGGATTTTCAGGGTTATTAAATTGATATAAGCTTGATAATAAAGATCCTTGTACTTTACTAAGGATCAAGAGCAGGTAAATCAAATAACTATTTAAAATCATCTTAACTTTATTGACTGCAAGGAATGATTTTAGAAATATTCAGCTTATACACACTTTTTCAGACTAATTGAATTAGCTTTAGGGCTTACTGATCCTTATCTAGCTTTATATTCTTTAGGCTCTTTCTGTCTTAGATAACAAAATCTTAGACTAGTATTCAACTGCCTAGTTAGGACTACTATGACCTGGCCCCAGGTGTTCCAATGTTCAATTCAGATTTGTTAGTCTTGAATCGACTTGTATGACTCATTATTTGTTCTGCTATGTGATTTTGCTATCATCTTCAATTGTTTAAGCTGATTGCATATATCATATATTCTACTAATAAGAACTGATATATCAGGGATATCTTTCATTTCAGGCTTTGCCCTGACACCTAAGTGGAACTTGGCCTTTCTAATAAAATAAATAAGGTACTTTCAAAAATCTTAGACTTGAAGAAAGTATTGACTGTCAAGCTTTCCTGGGATTAGCATCATCATGCTTTTTAAAAATGGAAACCCTACATATTGGTGCCCACTACAGGGTACAAATCTATTGCTTAACAATACCTGCAAATAAATGATTGCACTATTGAAGATAATCCAATAAGTAGTGTAACCTGCTGGGTACACAGTGGAGATGTTGAAGATGATGACCATAGGGGAATTACGCCCTTGGTATCATCTGAAGGAATACAAGAACATTCAATGGATATTCCAGATCTTGACGACTAACCTGGATTTCAAACGATGTGATGAAAGACTTAACTTAAGAGATAATAAAATCAGTTGAAATAGTTAGCCGCAAAAGGGTAATTGTTGTGGAAAGGAATCTGTTGACTATTGGCAATTTCCTATATATCCACTGAAGTGTTTTTCACGCAGGGTTACGCCCACTGAACAATTGGAATGGATGATATGACAATCGTTGGTTCCTCTGGACACTTGTAAACAAACAATTATAATAAAATGGGAGCAATTTCCCCAAAACACTTCTTTATTTTAATATAATAAACTTTATGGATCTCTTTTAGTCCGCTCCCCCTTACTTCCTTTTTCTTTACCCTCTTAAAATTCTCTTCCTGTCAATCCCATCATCTTACTGATATCCCAATGACCTCAATCAGTACTGACTCTTCTTACTTAGTTTATTTGTTCTGCCATATTCTCATTGGATTCAGCTTGTTATTATTCAATTTCTTATCGCCCTGATTTGAGGCAACCAGATTATCTTTTGTCATATGTCGACATTGCCTTATCTCCCTATTTTAAAGGCAATCCAATATGACCTGTTATAACCCATTATCGCCTCATCCTAAGGCGATTGAATACTTACAGCTCTGAAACATCCTTGGCGGATCCTGCCCATTGAATCTTCGGCATAATTCCTCCAACGATTTGTTAGTCATGATTGTGTCTTGTCATCCAGTCATATAGATTCGTGACAGACTCTATGAACATAAACAAATCTAGTGCTTTACCAGAGATGTAAAGCTCAAATGAGAACCTATCCAAATATTTCATGTGGTTCATACACCCTGAATTATACCATATTGTGCACTTATTAATAGTCCAAAACGAGGAGCTCTGTCATCACATCAATTCCCAGAGGGCGTTAATATTAACCTATGAGAAGTTACACAATTTGATATTGCAAAGATTTTTGGCTATTCAGACAATATGAAGTATATTGCTATTTTATCACTCAACTCTATAACCAAATGGCTACCATTGAATTCTAGAGTTATTAAATATATAGATAAAGCTATAAGATTCCCATAAAGGACACTTCAGAATATAATGAGATGACCTAAAAACTACTTGAAACTTTTTCTCAAGAGTTTCAGCAGCAAGACGCTGCAGCCCATGGTAAAATGACTTTCCAAGTCTCTACTAGTCAATGTAAAAGGAAGAACATGTGAAGCACCATAAATATCAATTAGAGCTTGCTTTAAAATAATTTGATGAACTCATACCCTAAAAACTTCAGGTGCTCTTTTTTTGTCACAAAACCTTATCACCCAAGTATCATATGTTGAAAAGGATCTGGTATCCCACGTAACCTAACTGTATACCCACAGAATTATTGAGAGACTTAAAAAATTGATAGTGAGATAAGGAGAGTCTAGCTATTTAAGAAGACTTTAACCATATTATTGATATCTCAATGAGGCTGTGAAATTCTGGAATACCTTCAAGGAGGACCTAAAAGCCAAGATGAACGAACCTTCTTAAAGCACTGAATTCCAGAAGATAAAGAAGTACTTAAACAGAAATATGGTAGTTTTAGAAGATGATATAAACTCTTATGAACTTTCCACTATACCACCTGCCAACAAAAATAATGCTCTCAACTCATGTGTTAAGAACCTAGAAAATGATAAGTCATTCGCAAAAGATACATTAACTTGATGGATGCCACCTCAGACTTACCATTGAAGTAATGGAACAGCATCTTAGCCTATCACAAGATGAAATCTGCTGACTCTATTGACAAATTAAGTAAGGAAAAACACATACCAAAATCACTGCACAATAAATTCTTTGAGTACATGTTGTCTCATGACTAGAATTTGCTACCTTAAACCCTACCTTCAAGCAAAATTTTACATCCATATAAGGAGTTTTATTCTTCCTTTAAGTCTATGAGACTGCAATGGAAGGTGCAACTGATCATTAAAAGGTTAACCATATCTTACCTTGTTTAAGTTGCGTGGCACAGGAGGTTATGTTCCCTCACATGGATAACCTGAATACTTGGGACGAAGTGAATGAAGCGCTTATCAATTAATTTGGTTCTACACAAAGCTTAAGTATAAAGAAAAAGGGTATTATGTTAATCATGCTTTACTAAACTTAAACCCTGCCAACTTCGAGGATCATTTCTATATATTGAGGCTCAAACTCTAATGAGATCAAAAATTCTCACACTGGATGCCATAGCAGCTTTTGTTGCTGGTTTATATAGTAATCTTGACTTGGCCATACACATTAAAACAGTCATTTGAAGCTTAACTCCTTTCTTGATATCAAGGAAGCTCCGCTCAATGTGATTGATATACACAAGCCAAAAACACCTTGAAGGTTTTTATAAAACTAATGTATGTACTTTAGAAGAAGCGAAGACGAAGAAGATGTAGAAGCTTAATTGTAACTTCTGTAAGAAGAAAACCCACACCAAAGATGAGTGCTTCAAATGAACCCTGTCCTTTCTAATCAGTGAAGAGGGCGTTTGACTTAGGGTCAGGTACCTCTAAAGTTGACCAATCTATAGTATCTAAAACAGATACATTGCCAAATGCTCACCTCACGTGCATTGAGAACTGTTCTAGTGACAACTCTAAAAGAGGTTATTAAGTTATTATCTATAGTACCTTAGGTACTCCTGCTGAGATTGCCATTCTATAATGCTTCAACGTTAAAATTATTGATAATAACCAAGTCCTGAAAGTTAGTTATCTCAGTCAAGTCATCAGAGATCAACTGAAATAGATACAGCCGGTGATGCTGACCAGTTTTTTCTCTTATTGAATCAACTCATCTCAAGAATACACAGTCTAGTGTAAATTAAGAAGTAGTTTGAGACTTCAAGGAAGCAAAATGCAACGTTTTTCTTAATGAGGTTCTAGCCATACTGCCAAATTTTGGAGGAACAATAACAAAAGTGGAGGTGATTCAGAAGGTCTGAGTAATGGCTAATATATAGATATGGGATCTCCAGTCTGCGTTATCTCATCCTGGTTCATTAAGAATATCAAGCTGGCCCCAGACTATGAGTACACCCAGGAGTATATTTCTGCGGGTCCAAATAACACCAAATCAATAGGTGCTTACTCCTTTTTGCTGATCTATATTATGAGTAGTTTTATCAGTTCTCATTATCGCCTTAGACAACAGTTAATATGACATACTCATTCAGACACAATTTATGATTGAAGATGATAGAGTTATATACTTGAAGGAATGTTATTTATCTCTCCTCAATTATAAAATTCACCTTGTGCTGGATAATAAAGAATCCAGTAATAATGAATACTCTTGTCTGGTCATATAACCTATTTATGCTTTGCATCTACATTATTATACTTTTGGACAGTATTTATGATATAACTCACTTATTCAGTAAATGAAGAAGATGTAATACCATTATATGATACTAATGAGGTGAAAAAACCTAGAAGAACAAAGAGTGGTTTCAAACAAATAACCCTGAAGATACCTCCAAAATGCTTAATACACATAACTAGCATTATTGTAGTCAAATGATTTGAAGCAAGAGTATTACCTGGAGTACTTGACACAACTTAACAGTGGCCAATCGAGTTACTGCTTGGAAACCTAACAAATCGCTAAATTATAGAAAAAAAACACTTAGATTAAAAGGCTGATTCCTTTTGAGAAATTGACAAGGTTTGTTTTATTGGTACACATTTGAATTGGTTCTATCAAACAATAACATTTTTTTGCATAATATCTCAAGTACAAATATCTGATAGGATACTTGGGAGGAACTTATGAAGGTTCATCAACTACTTGAGAATTTTAAAAAATCGCTATAAGACGTTGATAATGTTCATATGAAAAATAGGGTACACATTATTGATGTACAAGTTTTAAGTCCATTACAATTAAAGCCGTACAAGAAGTTGAATGTAGAGGAGCAATACATGCAGACCAATCTAAACAGCTAAAAAATGCCATCTTACTTGTGCCTTCCCAGAGTACATGGTTGCCCCCACTATTACTCATAAAGAAAATGGCATTCACATAATAATGATGTATTATTAGAAACTAAACAGCCTCACAAAGAAGGACAGCTATCCCAATCCATGAGTATACTATGCTCTGGCCTGACTTTGTAAATCAAATTTCTTCTCCAAAATGTACCCTCCAGTGATTAATGGAAGATGGCTTTATGTCCAAAAGACCAGAATAATTGCGCCTTAATATTCATGGAAAGATCAATTTAACCTGCCCGGCTCCCCTAGGATTAATTGATGTGCCCACCTAATTTCATCTGGTGATGGATTATATCATGAAAAATCTTAGATTGAGCTTCATGATCGTTTATTTATTTGACATAATGATATTTTAAAAACTTCACTAATCATCTAGTTTATCTCAAATCAACTTTCTAACAATCACAAGAAAAGAATATCAAGCTCAAACCCATGAAGTGTACCTTTTAACAACCAGAAAAGGAATTCTTAGAACATGCCATATCGCATGAAGGAATTCAACATTTATAAAAAAAAGTTGAGTAATTTTAAGATGCCTGAACCAAAGAGACTTAGCTTTATAGGGGTATTCCCTTTTTACATCACCATTTTTATCAACTTTCTTAGCTCCTCATTTACTTACTTGAATAAAAATACCTCTCTTGTATGGGGAGTGGAACAAAAAATTGAGTTTATGATAATGAATTATTAAAATGATGATCAATTTTGTGACATCCAGATTATAAGAATCCATTAATCCTCTTCACGGATGCATCAAATTTAGCATCTGGGCCATTCTCCACAGTTGGATGACAAAGACATGTTCCATCTGGTATCTTATTACAGCAAGATGCTATCAAAAGCTGAGCAAAACTATAGTGTCACAAAGAAGGAATGACTGAAAACTTACTCGCTTTAAAACACTTCTAACCTTTATTCTATGGTATAAATCTTACAGTAGTTATGGACCACACTTCTTTTAAGTGGCTTCAGAACATGAAAGATCCTACTGGAAGGCTAGCCCAGTTGGATCTCGAATTACAACACTATGACATAAATAGAAATCATTGAGCAGGGATGTAACACATGAATGTGGATGGATTGACCTGACTGCCCCTGTTCATTTGTACAACAGCAAGACTGAATGGTTAAACGACCTACCCATGAAACTGAACTCTTGGAAGGACAAAGCTGAACCGTTTCAAAATATTTTGACATGACACTTTCAAAACACAAAAGTTCTCAATGAGCTATTAAAGAAGTAAAATAGAATGGCTACCTTATTTATGAAATTAAGAATGGGTACCAGTTTATAATGGAAGCCCAACATACCTTGAGCCATGGAGGGGCCAAAAATTTGCAATTAGATCAAGAAAAGGCTACTACTGGGAATGAATTCTAGACTTTATAGTGATTTGTTTTGTATCCTTGCATAATTTGTCAAAACAGTTGCCATATAAAGTTGCATACAAGTATCAGCTGATGACCCCTCAGCTGTCATTTCATATCATCAGTCTAGATGTTGTAGGTATGCTCCTTGAATCATCAGGATGTAATCAATATATCCTTGTAGGAATTAAATGCTTCACAAAATGGATCAAATCCATTACTTTGCCTGAAAAAACTGCTAAGACCAGTGCCAACTTCTAATACCAATACATATTCACTTGGCATTGTTGTCCTCAGTTATTGCTATGCAAAAATGGAATAAACATTACCTTTAGAGTTGTGAAGATTCTAGCAGCCAATATGTGGACACACCAGCTCTACTCAGCACCCTTTAACCAATCAACAATTGGAAGGGTGGAACAAGCAAATGGGACTTCAGTTTTAATAAAGAGGAAGTTGCTACTTATAATATTAAACTGGGATCAATACCTCCTAAGCTCTGATGGTTTACGGGAATAGCTATAATTGTACTATCAAAGTATCCCTGTTTAAGGCTTAATACGTAAGAGAACCTAACATGCCTACCTTATTGGCAAAAGAAGAATCAGTGATAGTGTCAAAGGCCTGAAAAATTATTAGTAATATTAGTGCAAAGAATTAATCAACTCAAGTCGAAGAAAATGAAAAATTTGGATAAAACAGTTACAAGGGAAGGCCAGACAAAGAATGCAGACCGAAAAATTTTGCCCACTTTTTAGATTTTCAATTTAATGTTATAGTATCACAACTACATAGTGCCACAGTGAGAAACCTTTGAGTTCCATCTGGGAAGGACCCTACACCATAACTATTAAGTGCAGAGACATGATAATCAGTTAGGTCTGTTGCACTTGGCACTTAGGCGTCAAAGCACAACTGCACAGTCAGAATTTTTATATAACAAAATTAGGAAACTTTTTGAAGACAGTGGCCCTACAATAATATAATAAAGAGTTTATAGCTAAAAGTATTTATTCCATAGCTCAAATAAGCTGGGTGAAAGAAGGGATCGCCATAATTTTCCACTCCATTAAAATAAGCTTACACAGTAGATTACCAAGCAGCGCATAGTTCTTCTGGAAAGTGGCAGACATCATTGGCTCAAATTTTTGGGATAAAACCTTTGACGCCTATTTTACGCCCTCAGGGTAAAGGAGAAGTTTAATATAAAAATAAAAAGGGATTTGATATATGACGCCGTAAAACCTCATTATCATTAGCAACTGAATTGTAGGGTTTTGCTGGCGGGGAGGTAAAAAGTCAAACCTCCATAGCTAGTCTGCTACATATAAAAACATAGGCGCGTAGGCATGACAATCTGCCATAACTCAATTTTGGTGAATTGATAAAAATGTCAAGATAATCTGCTGTAACTTAATTAGCCATATCGATCTCAGCATTAAGGCCCAAGTAATCAGAACCTTTGTCTAAAATAAATAAAAAAATAAATGAAATTGTTCATCAACCAGATTGCAACGTTTTCTCCTACTTGACCAAACATTCCAGTACATAGTGATTGCAGGCTAGATGGTGATTAGAAAGGTGAGGCCACTAGGCAAGGAAGCTCATAAACATAAGCGATTATATTATGTTTCTGAATATGTAGATAAAAGCAGGTCCTTTCTAGTGACAACTTAATTTCTCCATGGTGCAGTTGAATGGCACTAGAAGCGCAGCGGGATCATTTTTGGATTGGTGAAGTGGTGGAAGGATCTTACTGTACATACCATCAGGAAATTGCAAAGTAATATCAGTTCCAATGAAGGGCTGACGCCCTGGTTTAATAGAGTTTCTGTAACATGCAATGGGATTTTGTTTCATTTTATAACTCTGTGGGGCAAATTTATAAGGCTTCAGCTTCCCTTGCAATGTGTAATGGGAACAATCCCCCCATTGTATTCAACGTTCACAATTAAAGATGCTTTGAGGTAGATTCAGACGGAGTGATGAATTCATCTTCTTCTGGCACTGAAAGCCTTGTTGGTACTGTATGCACATTATCCAATTAGCTATACTCCTTATCTGACAAGAAATACGCCATAGCTTCATCTGAAAATGGGTACACAATATTAGCAGAATCATCTAAACATTTGATAACTGCTCCCATCTGGCTCAGTTCATCATCAGTGGAATCATGATTATATTAGAGGGGATCCAGCTACCCGCCTACCTCCAAAGTATTTTTATAAAAGTTGTCTTTATTTATATGTTTCCTCATTAAGGACCCTAATAATTAATTCATAAATGTCATGTGGTAGAACAATTGCTGTAGCAGACAAAACTTTAATGCCAAACCTAGTGGCAAGGAGCTATATGCTCCTAGAGAAGTCATAGAATTAGGGCCCGCGGTGTCATATTCTTTTCAGTGTTTGATATCAAGCTCAGTCACCAATTTTCAAGCAGTTTCAAAAAGCAATATTGATGGGGGCTCCATTGTCCACAATTGCGTGAATTGGCTTATTGCACACTCTAATATCCACATAAGGGCTCTCTTATGATGATCTGACCCAGTCATTGTACTTATATCAAGGGTATCTGCTTAACTTAAATATCCAAATAGGTCATTGTTTGTCTCATCCTGCGGAGCTGTAACACTTTTAGTGGACATAATTACAGGGGGGCTTTTCCTCAACGAGGGGCCATTCTGTTATAGTAAGGTTTTTAGTTGGGATTTTATAGTGTTGGCAGATACAGAATACCCCATTTTTACTCACACAGAGTTTTCTATATTTTTATTAGTGGTTGCAGTCAGTAAATAAATACTTGACTCTTTTTTGAGGGCATGGTATTAGGAGCACCAAAGTAAGGGTTCAGCACCAAAGGTAATTTACCATTATGGTAATTGTGGGGCTAGAATTTAAAACTGGTAGCATTGACTGATACAATTCTATGTGGGGCTCACAGGCATGGCGGAAAGCAATCTGAGCGTCGTAATGACTTAAATATGGACCCCATATAGCACTTGAGCTTCATATATATCAATCTGAAAAGGCTAAAACATTATTCCCAATCTTAAAGCTAATGAATAGGAAGAAGGTTTTCAGTCCTATCATCCATTCTTCTCCACCAAACTCATCAATGATAGTACTCTTGGCATTAATATATGACATGACAACTTCAGTTACTTTTGCAATACTAGCTATTGGCTATAGGGTTCCAGTAAGCTCATCAGGATATCCAGTTTAGTATGGTCGTTGGTGTTTCCCATAGTTATCTCAAATAACCGTATAAGGGTTTAAATATTTCCATGCTTAGCAAACTTGGGCAAGTTGACAGGGTTAACAGAGGGAGAAGGAGTCGACACACCTGGAGGGTCAGAGTTTACAGGGGCAGCAGCTTCTGTGGCAGGGCGGCAGTAGCATCAGGTAATGGTACAGAAGTAAATATATTGGGCGCCATAGCACCATCGTCATCCATAGAAACATCAGAATTAGAAGCAGATTAACCATCTTGGCAACATGCTTTTCTATGCCTATGTCTAGTGCGCTTAAGGTCCTGGAGGAGTTGGTTTACAATACTATTGAAATGTTGATGCTTTGCCGCAAGTTTTTGTTCACCCTTGTCTTACTTCTGGATGGCCCAATTCTATTGCAAATTTACTTCCTTAAACCTTGCCCCTGAGCTTGGACCAGGCAGCGTAAAGTTTTCATCTCTTATTAAATTTTTTGAAAATTCAGGAATTACTTCTCCCATTGGAGCTTCTGGTAATAATGCTTTGGCTAGTTGAGCTGCAAGTCTAGAACTTTTATGGGCCCTCCCCATAATTGGGTTCATCATAAAGGAATATAAGGTGGGTCGCCTTGACAGTCATCACTAGAGTATTGCATTTTAAGGTTTTTTTGATAAAAATGGGGTACCAAAAGTGGCCACTGTAGTGAGCACCAAATGTTGCACTCAGCGCTTAGGCATTATAGGAATTCAGCTTAGGGGTGCTTGTTGGTGCTTACACCGCTGGATCCCATAAAAATTGAATAAAATTTAATAAAAATGTGCTAATAAAAAACTTAGTTATTCATATTTATTAGTAAAAAGGGGTAAGAGATAAAAAGTGATCCCCTTGATATCCACCCAATCTGTATTTGTACTGATTCTGAGGGTTGGGGGAATTTGAGGATAGTTTTAGAATAGCTTCGACGCATTCCAAATTAGAAATATGTGAAACTCTCTTATCAGATCATGGGAGATGTTATTTAGGTTTTTTGGGAAATGATAATTGGGTTTTAGGGCAGGATGTACCCATGCAGTAAGGTTTTTATGTATCACAACCAATCACCACTAGAGAAATTACTTTATACCTTGGGAGACCTCCATCACGCCTATAAAAGGGGGTGGCCCCCACATAGGTGTTGTAAAGAACTGTCATGGAAATGGCAGAAGAAGTTTAGACTGGCCTGCCAGTCAGGATGCGTGAACACCCAAAAGGCAAGCCAGAATGCCAGAGGCATTGCTGACTGTATGACTTGATATGGAGCCAGGAAATGTGATACCACGAAGTGGTGGTGTAGCAACAGGGTAAGGAGTATCCCAACGAAAAACCACACTGAACCCATTCCCAACTCAGTGGTTCTAACTGCATGAGGTGGGTTTACTGGGATAGTCTCAACGAGATTCTTGGCTTGAGAGGCCAAATCATTCGGGGGCTGTAGGGAGATGGATTCTATCTATCCATTGTTGTAAATAGGGCCATAAGATCCCCGTGTATTGTTGTCAGAAAGTCATATGAGCGGGTTTATAAAACCAAAATTGTCAGACTCGCTGGGCCCAATTGGTGATAGAGGGACCCATAGTGACCAAAAGAATTGGTAAAGCCCACCCAGAGTGCAGGGCGAAAGACCACCAGGGAAATGCCATCTGGGATGCGGTCAGAATGGAAAATAAAGAAAATTTGATTTTTTTGGCAAAAATTTATTTAGAAAGGAAAGTAAGAAGGTCGACCAACAATTTTCTCAGTGCCATGCAACTGATTACATAGTGGTCAATTGGGTAGTGACAGTATGGGGTCAGGACCCACAAATTCAACTTAACCGGCAAATTATTTGGGAATGGGGGGGTTTATTCTTTGGGAACTGACATTGCAAAATTTGGTGGTAGGCTGAGTCTCTGTCAGTTTGACCTCAAACGTCCAAACCAGGGCTCAACTACATTTCTGATAATTAGCATGATGGCATTTGGTTTGACAGGCAATGGGAATCCCCCAAGGCCATCCCATATAGGGACAGGTCCATTTGGTTGGGAATGGGATCAGGCGGCCAACCTGCCCGCGCTCAGTCATTTAACCATTTGTTCAGTCAACAGCAGCACATCAGGCACAATGCCTGAATTACTATCCAAGGGCTTTGAACCCTTGTCGATGGTACCCAATATTTGTTCAATTGGTTTAGTAATCAAATTAGAGCCTGTTGGGCGATCTGGCCAATAGTTCATTCTTCATGCTTTTACAACCATTAAAATTTTGGCCATCAGCCAGATTACCACTCAAAATTAGATCTGACCAATTTCAATTTGGTAATCTTGGCACATATTTCACTAATTTACCACAACAGTTCTGCCAAAGTAAGTGTGGGTATTGGGGGTGGGATCCAAAGAGGATGAGCTGTTACCCATCACTCATCTACTACATGAGAGAGATTGCCCTGAGTGATGAGAGGTACCACCAT
>JAKSZP010007423.1:0-25800 GCA_022478985.1 Massospora cicadina
TGGTTGGGAACAGGTTTGGGACACCCAACCTGCCCGTGATCAGTCGCTGGGCCATTCACTTGGTCAGTGGCATTGCATTGGCTGCAACGCCCAAATTGTCAACAGAGGACTTAGAACCTTTGTCAATGACATCCGATGCTATAGCCTGCCTATTGAGGATGATCCCAAATGACTTTGTTAGGGAGGTGATTTGTTTGATTGTCATGTTAATTGAATTGAAACTGTCAGGCATTCTGACCAATAACTCAGTCTTCATACCTTTCTGGCCATTTGAGATCTGAACATTGGGCAGATTGCCACTCAAATTAGTTCTGATTGATTTCAATTTGACAATCTTGGCGCAGATTTTTCTGATTCCCTGTGACAGTTCTGCCAAGGTGAGTGTGGGTACTGGGGGTGGAATCTGAAGCAGAAGAGCTGTTGCCCAGCGCTTGTCTACTATGTGAGCAAGATTGCCATGAGTAATGAGGGGTACTGCCATCCTCTTTGGTGCCTTCTTGCTCAGGAATGGAAAAATGGCCTGATCAACAGCCAAGGAACGTTCCACAGGACTTACATTACCCTTTCCTTTTTCCAAAGGAAGGGCCCCACCACCGGGAAACTGCACAAGAGCCACATTCTTGTGCGCCTTGGGTAACTTGATTGCCATAATTGTTATGACTTTTTTTTTGGGGGGGGGGCGGGGAGCATCAGGGTGGGATATGTGGAATGCTTCAACCAGGTCCATGCAATTCGCGCAATCGTGCGCCTTGACCCAACTGTTTTCATAGGCTGGATACCATTTCCAGGCCACGAGATATTGTACAGAATGTTGGGATTTCAAGGATGCCAGGATAGCCTCTACCTCAGCCTCTTCCCTAGTTTTGACAATGATTAGTTCCAGTTCCATGAAACTTGCACCCTTGAAGGGCGACAACTGGAAAACATGAAAAATGGGATGAAGCTTCCAATGCGCAGGGAGCTTCAGTCAGAACGCCCCATTTCCCAATACCTCCTTCACCAAATGGGGGCCTGAGTGTTTACTAGCGAATTTACGGGAAGGAGCCTGAATTCTTAAGTGATGGGTATTGAGCATGATGTAGGAGCCCACCATAAAATCGTGGCCCAGAAGATGCTTACAATCCGCGAACCTCTTGTAGTCATCTATGGCTTTGGTGAGGTGTTCCCGCACTAAAGCTTGAGTTGATCTGATATGGGCAGCATGGTCCATGGCAGCTTAAACCTCAGGCTGCAAGCACGGCCCAACTGAAAATGATAGATTATAACCCAACGTTGCTTTGTAGGGGGGAAAACCTGTGGATGCATGGGCCCCATTATTGTAAGCGAATTGAGTGATGGGAAGGTCATCAGCCCAAGTATCCTGCACGGCTGCAGTATAGCAACGCAGGTGCTGTTCAAGGACTTGATTGACCCAGTCAGTCTGTCCATTGGACTGGGGATGATATGCCATGGAGAAATGGGGGATAATTTCAGGATTGATAGGAGTTCACTTCAAAACTGCGCGGTGAACTGTGATCCACGGTCACTGATGATCTACTGGGGGAGACCAAACATCAAAAACATATGGTGCACAAAAAGGCGAACAGTTTCTTCCAACGTAATCATGGAAGTACAAGTATAAAAAGGGAAAATTTTGTGAAGCGATCCACCACTACTATCACCACTGTGAACCTGTTGGAACAGGGGAGTTTAACAATAGAATCCACAGACACCAATGTCCATGGGACCTCCGCCTGCTGTAAGGGGTGCAGGAGGCCATTTTTTCAGAGCGATTTGACTTAGCCCTGGCACAAGTAATGCAATTGGCGATCCAGGCTGGAACCTCTTTTGTCAGACCTGCCCAATTGAAGGTCCTCTTGATCAAAATCAATTCATTTTTTGTTACTGGGATGTCCAACCATGGGAGGATCGTGGTGTGTGCAGAATACCTCTGATCGGAAGGAGGAGGGAACCCAGATGCAAGACCAAAAGTAAATGAGTCCCTTCTCTAAGGAGTATAGGGAGTGTTTGTGACTCAGGTGAGCCAACTGCTTGACCAACTCCACGCCCTCAGAGCAGGCCATTTGACTAGCTAAAACCTGAGCCACTAGTGGGGCGTCAGGAGCCAAAGTGATGGATGAAATGACAGAAGGAACGATTGACAGGATTTGGGCATCAGGAATCACGGTAACAGGATCCACTTCCTCCAGGTCTGAGGAACAGTGGGCGGGGCTGCAGCTTAGAAAATTGGGAAGTACATTGAGCGCACCTTTTATGAATTTGTATTTAAAGTTAAAACTGCACAGATCCCAATAGGTTTGGTCTTGCCAATGCGCCAATTTTTGGGGTTTGCGAAGTTACAAAAGGGCCTGGTGATCTATGCAGACTGTTAATTCATGTTGAGCACCCTGCAACAGATACTGCCAATGAGTTAATGCTCATGCAACAGCTGCCAATTCCTTGTCATATATGGCCCAAGACTGCTCCATGGCTGTGAACTTCCGGGAAAAGTAAGTGACTGGGTGTTCTAAACCATCGTGCTCCTGAAGCAACACCACTCCTACTGCTACTGACGAGGCATCACATGAAACAATATACAGCTTAGTGGTATCGACGTGCTTCAAAATGGGTGGAGACATGAACACCTCTTTGATCAATTTTGAATGCCTGCTGGCATTTGGGCGTCCAACAAAACGGTACATTTTTCCCAGTAAGGGGGTGAAGTGGTGTGGCCAGCTGGGAAAGTGCCAGGGAAAACTTTTTAGGAAAATGATGGTTCCCAAGAAACTCTGAAGTTGTTTCTGCGTAGTCAGGGTTGGCCATTCTTGGATCACGTCTAACTTGTTGGAAGAGATTGTATAACCATCTTTGAGAATGAGGTTCCTGAGGAAGGTAACTTCCTCCTTATAAAACTTGCACTTGGAAGGCTTGACGAACAAGCCTACCTTATACAAGGCTGTCACCACTGCTTCCAAGTCAGTAGCGTGTTGTTCAGGAGTCAGGGAGTGAACTAGGATATCATCAATGTATGCAACTGCACAGGTAAACCGGAGGTCACCAAGTACATTGTCAATCATAAGTTGAAATGTAGCGGGAGCATTCTTCAGCACAAAGGGCATTACATGGAATTGGAAAATTCCATGCTTCATCTGGATCGCTATTAACCATTACTGCCCCTTCATTACCCCAATTTGGTTGAAGGCGTTCACCAGATCCAGCTTGGAGAACACATGGGATTTGGCAATTGCCTGGCTGATCGTCTGCTCCAGAGGCAAGGGGTAGGGATCAGAAACTGTTATTTTATTTAAGTGACCGTAATCCATGCAAGGACATAGAGAACCATCTGCTTTTTTGGCAAAGATGATGGGGGAGGTGATGGGCGAGGTCTCCTTGAACAACCACCCTTTTTTCAGCATATCGTCTAACCAGGTATTGAGTGCCATTTCTTCCTCCATTGTATGGGGATACAACGGACAGTTGATGTTCACCAACTCCACGGTTGTTCAAAACCCCACAATCAAACCTAGTGTGCGAGAGCAGGCGATCCGCCTTTTCCAAGTTGAAGATTCTTCAATAGCGCATTAAACTCTCAGGAAAATCAGCTGGGATGCCCACAGAAGTGACTAGGGAAATGATAGAACTGGTTCCTTGTGTCTTCTTAAGGGTGTCAATCAAAGGAAATTCTCCTTCCAGATGATCATCGGTAAATGACAATGTATTAGACTCCAATTGAATCTTAACATGTTGTTGGCGTCACCACCCCACACCTAAGATCACCGGAAACACCAAGTTCAGCATGGCCAAAAAATGATTGCAGAAGCTTAACTGGTGGATTGAAAAAGGTACCAGTCGGCAAATGACATATGAGGTCTGGGAAGCAGATGAAGCCACCATCACTGAGGGGACCGCATCCATTTCCAGTTCTGATTGTTGAGCCAACTTGAAACTCATGAAGTTCCCTGCAGCTCTGGTATCCACCAGGGCCTTGAAGGATACATGATGCGAGCTGACACTGATCTTCATAGGCAATAGGAAATAAGCGAAGTTTTGTTTATTGGAAGATTTGACCAACTCCTTTGCAACTGAAGAAATAACTGGCAAATTGGGGGTAAGGTTGGGGGCTTTCACCGGAGCAAAAATTGGGAGTATGAGGGTGGGGGAAATGACTTCCTCCATCTGGGCCTTAACAGATTCATTTATAGGTGACTCTGTATCAGCCAACTCAGACATGGGGGTTACAGCAGGATTGGTACCCAGATCTACCTCTAGTTTGGAGGTAGGCGCGTCATCTGCATCTACTTTGGGTAACCCAATCATAAAATTCCCCTTTTGATAACGGGTAAAATAGTGGGGAAGGCATTAATGGTGGTCGCGGTGGCACATATTTGATCTACTGATCCTTGTATGGTGGACCAGGCCTTGCGATGAGCGGAACCTGAATCCAAGCCTGATCTAAAGACTGCCTGAAGCATATTGATAGAGAGACCCAACGCGGGGGCCAGTTCACAGAAGGTAGAAATCAAAGAAACCAGGCTAGGGGCTTCAACTATGGAATAGATCAGTCTGAATAGGTGGTCCGATTGTGACACAGGGGAGTTTCAGGGCAGCTGACATGACAGCCATCAGTGGGGTGGGGTCTCCTGCTTATGAGGAAGAGCGCAAAAGGCCTCTAACCCAAAATCGGGCATCCCCATCCACAGCGTCTAACAACGCAAGCCCTTGTTGGGCATGAGATAACACAGAAGTGTTGTAAATGCAATTGCTGTACGCATTTGCACCTCAGCGAGTGCATCAAGAACTTGATTGGCGATCTTCTGGGAAGGGACACTCGAGCTTCCTTCCAGGCTAGTGGAAGGGGGAGGAGCTGCAATCCGCACAGCTTGGATGGATTGAAGAAGATTTCCCACAGTAGAATGGATACTTCTCCCAAAATCAGAAAGAGACCAAACACACAACAAACAGCAAATTACTGATTGCACAATCATTTGGTAAAGGGTAACCACTTCAGCGCCCAGTTTGAAGAACAAGGCAAAAGTGGCTGGAAATAATGGTTGGTCAATTATGTCATGGAAATGGCAGAAGAAGCTTAGACCATCCTGCCAGTCGGGATGTGTAAGCACCCAAAAAGCAAGCCAGAATGCCAGAGGCATTGCCAACCAAATGACATTATATGGAGCCGGGCATTGTAAAACAATGAATTGTTGGCATAGAACAATAGTGAGTATGATCCTGACAACAAACCACAATGTTCCCATCCCTGACCCAGGGGGCCTTGCTGCAGGGGGTGGGATCACAGAAATAATTTCAATGAGTTTATTGGCATATGGGGTCAATTTGACTGGGGAGGCAAGGAGATGGATTCTCGATTGCAGTTGATGAATATAGGGCTACAAGATCCCCGTGTACTGTTGCAGAAAGTTCATAATAGCAGGGTTGTAGTGCCAAAAATATCTGACTCACTGAATCCAATCAACAACGGAGGGGGCCATAGTGACCATGCATACTGGTAGAGCCCATCTGGTATATGGACTGTCAGGCCACCAGGAAAACGCCATCAGGGATGCGGCCAGAAGGAGCAATACAATAAAAAAAATGTTTGATTTTTTTGGAAAATTTTTTATTGAAAGGAAAGGAAGAAAATCAACCAACATGTTTCTCAGTGCAATGCAACTGATTAAATAGTGGTCAATTGGGGTAGTGACAAGCTGGGATTGGGACCCTCAATTTTGACCTAACCAGCGAATTATTTGGGAATGGGCAGGTTAGTTTCCTGGGAACTGACATCAAAAAATTTGGCGGCAGGCTGAGTTACTGTCAATATGACCTCGAACATCTGAACCAGAGCTCAGCTACATTTCTGACAGTTGGCATGATGGTGTTTGGCCCAACAGGTGGTGGGAATCCCCCAAGGTCACCCCACATAGGGATGAGTCCATTTGGTTGGGAACAGGTTCGGGATGCCCAACCCACCCACGCTCAGTCACTGGTCCATTCGTTCAGTCAGTGGCATTGCATTGGCCACAATGCCCGAATTGTCAACAGAGGACTTTGAACCCTTGTCAATGACATCCAATGTTATAGCCTGCCCATCGAGGATGATCCCCAATGACTTTAGTAGGGAGGTGATTTGTTTGATTGTCATGTTAATTGAATTGAAACTGTCAGGCATTCTGACTGATAACTCAGTCTTCATACCTTTCCAGCCATTTGAGATCTGAACATTGGGCAGATTGCCACTTGAATGAGTTCTGATTTTAATTCAACAATCTCAGCGCAGATTTTGCTGATTCCCCGAACAGTTCTGCCAAGGTGAGTGTGGGTACTGGGGGTGGAATCTGAAGCGGAAGAGCTGTTACCCAGCACTCATCTACTATGTGAGCGAGATCGCCCTGAGTAATGAGGGGCACCACCATCCTCTTCAGTGCCTTCTTGCTCTGGAACAGAAAAATGGCCTTATCAACACCCAGGAGATGTTCCCCAGGACTTACACTGCGGCTCTGATGCAGACCCCATTCCTGTGTACCAAATCACACCAGAGAACCCACGCTTGACCCCTACCATGATCTTCAGAACCCAGAACATGTAAAAGGAACTGCTTTTAAAATACAAAAATGTTTTTGCAACTTCTACAGATGTGGTGGTGTATGTGTCCAGAGTAGTGAGGGTAGCCAACTATCCCTCACCATTTTATGATGCAAAAACTTAACCAGGAGGCATGCTTATTCCAGATGAAGGAAATTGGGTGAAGTGTTGGTGTTATCTGATATCAGTAAGACCATTCTGGATATTTTTTGTTGTCTGCTACCCTAACCCTTTAAGAAAAATCAGCACAACTTTTTTTTGAATACAGGAGCCTCTAAGATTTTATTGATCAAGAAATAGCTGACTACCTTAAGGTGAATTACTTGCCATGAGGTATTGTTAGGGGAGAGGCTTCCCAAGGTATTTCCACGCTAAAGGTTCTAGTGTTGGTGGATTATCAAGTTGGTAAATATCATTAGGCTGACCGCTTCCATGCTATCAAAAACCTCTTGTACTACATTATTTTGGGAGTTGAGTGATGGCAAAAGTTTGATGTCAGAACCAACTTAAAAGACAATACCTGTCCTTAACTTTGAAGAATGGTCATATATTAGTTGTCCCCTTGTCTGTGGCTAACTCTCAGGATGATTTGCCCAATGGCCCAAAGGCCACACACTCAGTCTTGCTCCGTTGCTAAAACCCTCTTTGGAGGTACCCTTACCTTCCTGTATGGAGGGTCTGGAATCTTCATTTGATGTAGCTTTAACCAATGTACTACTTACCCATTCAGAGTTTGATTGTGAGTTCAAACTTATCGTTGATCTGTTGCATATATATTCTCCCATTTACTCCTTGACTGTACAGGAAGAAGAAGCATTAGATGTGTGGATCAAGGAGCGGTTGCCAAAGGTGCAATATTTCAGCGTACCTCTCCAGTATGCTCCCACTCCTTTTTGTGGAGAAAGCTGATGGTACTCTACGCACATGTGTAGATTATGGAAATCTGAACAATGTCACTGTACCAGATTTGTATCCCATTTCATTGGAATCCCAGATTGCTCACTATGTGGAGAAGGCCATAGTTTTCTTCAAACTAGATTGCTTATATGTGTTTAATCAAATCCAGATCAAGAAAAGCCAGAAGTGGCTCACTGCACTCAAACCAGAAATTTTTCTAGTTTTGGGTTATGCCCTTTGAGCTTAAATGTGCACCTGCTATCTCCCAACTTCATATAGACGCAGCCTTGAGGGACCTTCTAGGTGTGTGCGCGGTGGCCTATATGGTTAAATTAATGTTTTCCCCTGATCAAGAGCCCCTGCAATACAACTGCGGCATGTGGTGGAGAGTTTAAGGGCAGACAACCTTATGATAAAAATCAGTAAGTTTGAGCTCTTCAAGTCCCAGGTCACCTTTCTGGGAAATGTCGTGTTTGAACAAGGCCATATGATAACTTCAGACAAGAAGAATACAATTTATTAATGCACACTACAACTTTGGTTAAGGAATTGAGGAGCTTTTTGAGGACGTGTATGTTCCTTAAGATATTGTACAAATTTATAGGTCCTGGTTATTATCAGCAGATAACCCCAATAAACTTATTACTGCACAGGTTCAGCTCTTGTGCAATCCTTCCACATTGTATAGTACTTGATATTATTGATTGATAATAGTATGATGACTATTATCCGTAGTTGAGTGAAATTCTTAGATCTCAGCCCAATGCTCAGCCAGTAATCCCGCTCAAAATACTTGAGATGACTTGATATAGGGATTCGTTCCCTCGTTCTGTCCAACCCAATCTTCTCTGAGATTCCCTGGTGACAGTCTCTTTGGTCCAACATACAGTTGGCAGCAATCCCCAATTGTTTTTCCTTCTTCTCTAGATCCCCGCTCAGATCTTTACCCTTTTTTAAAAGAGTCTCCCAATTATTGCACACAGCAAAAATATTCTTGAGAAGAATAGAACAATTGAAAGCTAATAACGTTTAATACTTAAACTATATACTGGATGGAAAACTATAGAACTGTATCATTGTAGTACTATCTAATTGTTTTTATTATGAAAGAATTCTAGGGATTTATAGTGGGGATTCAGTCATCTAACCCTCAGTTGATACCTCTTCTATGAAAGGGCAGCCATTGCCATTGAATAACCCATCCTTGTTTTAGCATCAATGGTCTTCCCCATCCTGGCTAGGATTCTATTGTTGGACATTTTCAATACCTAAAACGGAAAGAGTTGGAAAACTTGTCCCTACCGTTTTCCTCTCAATCCAAGCAAACCAACCATATTTGGCTAGTGACCTGCTTTGGTAATGGGACTTATTACCCATTAAGGCAGGTCACAAACCAACTGATCAATTTTCTAGTTGCAGGTGGCATTACTCGCCTCACAACTTATTACTTACATTTTTAATCAGTCAGTGATGAAACCCAACTGATCCCAATCAGTACACCTGATAGTTAATTTCTATCAGATGCCCCTATTTTGTTGGAAACTCCACCTAGCAAGATCTTAAGCACTTTTCTGGATCAATTCCTGGTGGATACAAAAAGGCAAATATCCCAAAATCCCACAAACATAGTTACTCTGAAATTAAGGCCCACCGATTTCCAATTTACCTCACATTACTGAATTATCCCCTAGCGATTCCTGGTAATCTAGCAGGCTGGGAATATGGGCAAAAATCCAACAGATATCCACACCAAATCTTTCTGAAATGGCGGCGCCCTTGTATAAGTCAAGTGGGGCAAAAGTGCTCCATTGGTCCCCAATTTTGCAGGATTCCTTCCAAGCGGGTAAAGTGCACCCTGTTATCTACATCCATCCTTCATCATGTATAATTCAAAAAGGAGTTTATTGTGGCTACTGATGCCTCCAACTTCGCCATAGCGGCTGCCTTGGTACAAGTGGGCGGAGATGGAATAGAGCATCCAGTGGCATATGTTTTTAGAAAAATATCCTTACCAGAGTTAAACTATGCCTTTTATGACACAGGGTTATTGGTAGTGGTTGAGGCGCTGAAATATTGGCGCCATCATTTGCATGACTCATTCCTATCTTTCCTCATTTATACAGATCACTATACCTTGCTGTACTACTGCACACCTCATGTCCTGATCCCACAGCAAAACTGCTGGCATGAATCTGGCCCAATTTGCGTTTCCTTTTGAGTTTAAATAAAGCAAGGAGAAGGTTTTGCGGATGCTTTGAGCCAAAATCCTGGATTAGCTTATGATCCTGAGAAGGTAAAAGTACACAATAACCACTTTATGATTAAACTGAGTAAGATTACGTCCCAAGATTCCTCTCTCATGGCACATGTGTCAGCGCTTACTCTCCTCTGGAAAATGCAGAGAAATATGGTATTCTCAAAAAGATGGTCCTTTCACATCCCTTTCCAGCAGAATACACTATGGTCCTCTCCAAGAGCAAGTTGAATCAGAAGGATATTACCAGGGGTTACCACGGTAAGGATGATATGTTGTGGTTCCAGAAATGCCTATGGGTTCCTGCTGGACCAATTTGACTGGAAATTATCTGGGACCATCATGATAGGAGCACCATTGGGCACCCTGGAAAGGCAAAGACTCTGGAGCTTGTTTGCTGCACTTATAATTAAGAGGGATTAGCCGTGCAGGCTTCCAGGTATTGTAAGGAGTGCCAGGTCTGTAACCAAATGAAGCCAAATTACCAGCCCCTCATGAGGTCGTTGGTACCATTTCAAAAGGCCAAATGGCCTTGAACTTCCTTATTAGTGGATTTTTTGTGGAGCTATCTGCATCTGAGTGCTAAAATGCCATCATGGTAGTGGTGGACCATTTTAAAAAAGTTTGTCCACTTTATCCCCTGCAAAACCGCAGTAAACCGTGATTGAGATGGCTAAGCTCTTCATGTCTCATGTGTTCTCCTTTCATGGGGTCTCCTAGAGAACATTATTGATTGTGGTACCCAGTTTACTTCTGTATTTTTGGAAAGGTTGTGCAAAACTCTTCGGATTTGCCCCTGCCACACTACTGCCTATCACCCCCAGTCAGATGGGCAGACGGAACGAGTGAACCAGTGCTTGGAACAGTACCTGTGGTGTTACACTACTGCAGACCATTCATATTGATTTTTCATCTTCCCATAGCTTAATTTGGCTATAGCAACACCCAACATGCATCCATCAGTTGTTCGTATTTTTCGCCAACTATGGGTTTAATCCTGCTTATAACATGGAGCCCAGCTGTGGATCCAAAGTGGATGTGGTGGTGGACTTTGCAAAGACTACCAAGAAAATACACCAGGGGGTTAACACGAAGTTGGATACAGCTATGCAAGCTTATAAGGAGAACGCAAATAGTAAGAGTTGGGTAGGTTCTGCAACAAGGAAGGGGATTTCATGATGCTTGATGCTAGAAACATCCCAATTAGGTAGTCATTCAAAGCTGGTACCAAAGGGGTTAAGGCCTTAACTTATTTTCAGAAAGGTGGGCCACACCTAATAACAGTTGGATCATTCCTAATTGTTCTGGATCTTTGCTGTCTTTTATGAAAGTGAGCTGACGTTGTTTGATAGCCCCCACCAGAGACTTCAGAGGCTTATCTCGTTGATGGGCGCCAGAGTGGGAGGTGGAGGAAATTGTAACATCTTGCCATGTAAGAAGAAGGCTTGAGTATCTGGTATCCTGGAAGAGATTTGCTGCAGCGGAGAACAGTTGGGTAACAGCGTGTGATTGTGCCTATGTCCAAGATCTAATTGGGGTTTTCCATGAGCGTTTCACTGAGGCAGCAGGACCTAAGTCAAAGAAAAGTATCGCCTCCATGAAGCTGGCCCTTCCCACAAGAACTTCTCCCTGGAAGAAGCCTCTGGAGGAGGGTGGAGCCCCAACAGAACAGAAGGGTAATGACATGGTTACATGACATAATTGGGGTACTGTTTGTAGGGATAATGCTGGGCATGAGGAGGCCAAAAAGGTAAGGTTGTCAGGCCTCCCTGACCTGAAGCATATCCTGTGTCATGATGGCGGAAGATAAAGTTTAGACCGGCCTGCTAGTCTGGATGCATAAACACCCAGAAGTCAAACCCAAATGCCAGAGGCGTGCTGCTCAAATGACATTAAATTGTGCAGTGAGAGAATTCATTTGAATGTGTGAATAGGTCATAATCTTGAATACCATCTGGCAATGAACCAGGCTGTCATAGTCCCAGAGCCCATGGGTTTGGGTGCTGGGAGAAGTGAGATTGGAATGGGAGTCCAATTTTGTCATAAGGAAAAATTGAATTTGGGGTACAGAAATTTTAGTGAATTTAAAACTTGGAAAATTAGCCATCAATTTTCTCAGTGTGTTACAACTTCTCAAATAAGCAATTGATTTGGGGAATAGCTTGGAAAATTTTGTAAATAGAACCCTCAAGATTTGCCTAACCTGAAATCTTTCTTTTGCTTTGATACTTAAATTGAAGCCAAATTTGAATTTCTTTAAAAAAATACAAAAAACAACCGCTCAATTGAGCCAAAGCTTACCAATGTTAATGCAATTGATGCCTGCTGCCCTGGCTTAGGGTGGTGGTGCACCGCCTTCTGAAATCTTTTGGCCGCTACCAAAGTGCACCCAGGCTGGCTCTGCTAGCCCTCCCAATGCTACTGGGCGTTATGTCACCCCTTGGGACTTGGCCCACCACCTCTCAAGCTCCCAGGTGGTGCTCCCATGGAGAAATTTGCATTTTGGCCTCCAAGTCAAATATGGGGGTTTATTCCCATATGTGAGCGCACCCATCATCAAGATGGCCACGGAAGTTTTTAAACCTGCTGGCTATATTGACTTCCCCTCTTTAAGAGGTACTTTGATCTCAGCTTCCATTCTGAAGCCAATGCAGTGACAGCAGCTAAGCTGCAATTAATTTATTAAAAAAAAACTCTCCCCACCGTTTGAACCCAGCTCCCAGATAAGGCCACTTTGGTGGTCCAGTTTGCTAGGTTTCCATCTATAAAAATTAATTGGTCTGCTTATTATTAGCTAATAACCCCTATAAAATTATTACTTGCACAGGTTTTGTTCTTGTGAAATACGTCCACTTTGTACTATTGTTGATATAATCAGTTGATAATAGCATGATGACTATTATCCATAGTTGAATGGAATTCTTAGATCTTGGCCCAACGCTTGGCCAATATTTCCGCTCAAATACTTGAGATGTCTCAAAATAGAGATTCATTCCCTCATACTGTCTAACCTAATCTTCTCTGAGATTTCCCGGTGACAGTTTCTCCAGTTTGACACACAGTTGGCAGCATTCCCCAATTTGTTTCTGCTTCTTCTCTGGATCCCCACTCATATCCTTACTCTTTTCCTTAAAGAGTTTCCTAATTATCACACACAGCAATAATATCTTTGAGAAAGAATATAACAATTGAAAGCTGATAAAGTTTACTACTTAAACTTTATACTGTATAAAGACTATAGAACTCTAAACTATAGAACTATATACCTGTTTTTTATTTTGAGTGAATTCTAGGGAATTTATAGTGGGAATTCTGTCATCTAACCCTCAGTTAGCACTTCTTCAATGAAACGGCAGCCAATGCCATTGAATCACCCATCCTTGTCTCAGCAACTATGGTCTTCCCATTCTGGCTAGGATTTCATTGTTGGACATCCTCAATACCTAAAACGGAAAGAGTTGGAAAACTTGTTCCTAACGTTATCCTCTCAATCCAAGTGAACCAACCATATTTGTGTAGCGATCTGCTTAGGTAATGGAACTTGTTACCCATTAAAGCAGGTCACAAACCAACTGATCGATTCACTAGTTGCAGGCAGCATCACTCACCTTGAAACTTATTACTTACATTCCCAATTAGTTGGTAATGAAATCTGAACAATCCCAATTGGTACACCTAATAGTTAATCTTTATCAGATGCCCCTATTTCATTGGCAACTCTGCCCAATGATATCTTAAGCATTTGTCCAGATTAATCCCTGACGGATCTGATCAGGCAAATATCCTAAAATCCCCCAAACATAGTTACCCCAAAATCAGGGTCAACCAATTTCCAATTTACCTCACATTAGGGAATTATTCCCTAGCAATTCCTGGTAATCTCGCAGGCCGGGAATATGGGCAAAAAGCCCAACACATCCCCCCTCTTGCCTAAATTTCCAGCGAGAAAAGGACTGGGGTAGGAGAACAACGCTTTAGACACTCAAATGAATACTTCATTTACTCAAGCGGAGTATGATTGTCAATGCTCAATGCTGCTCAGGACAACCTTTGTCATGCGGCTCTCTTCCTCTTCCTCCTCACTACCACCTACTCACAGCGTGGTCCCCACAATCTACTGTTGTGCTGGGCTGATTGATTTACTCATGATAATATTAATCCTGGGATCTGGTTTCCCCCCATCAGGGCATATAGCCCACTGTCATATTCAGGATTCTTGGTCTGGCATCCTCGATTTCCTAATTTTCTCCTTGACCTATACAGGAGACTCATGCTGTCAATAATTGTTTTGTGGCCCTATTAAAATGCTTATTTATGTTTTCCCTTGTTATTTTTCTATCATAACCTCTTGGCTCATATCATTCTTAGTTCTTTTCTGGAGAGCTTATCCCATTAATTTTGAGATTAATCTCATCAAAGTTGGAGCTTAATGGATTGTAGATTGCATATTGTCAACTTTCATATAAGTCTGAAATCCCCCCTCTTGCCCAGCTCATACATTAAATTCTGAGTTATGGTACTAACAGCTACTCAACAGTTTATCTGATCAAGATCTTTGGCTCTTCCAGCATATGAGTCGGGATGTGCAACAGAACCTCTTCTATGGTCCTTTCAGGACTCATATGCCTAGTTTGGCACCAGCAGCTAGTCCTTTTGTGAAATTACTGAAAATGGTAACCAACCCTTTGAAAACCAGGCTAGCAATCATTTTGAACAACTTGTGGCTGATTCTCCCTCTGTCATTGATTCCAGAGCTGGATTTTGAAACTCTTCTGGATTTGGCTCCTTTTGCAGATGTACCAACCATCATCGTGGATGCTCCTGAAATTATGCTCTTTGCTCTTGATTGCTTCTTTCTTGCCAGGTTGGACTTGCTTCCTGAGTCCCTCTTCTGACTCAGAATGTGTCACGAACCTGCTGTCTTAGCTATTGAGCTCACCATCAGCAACAGTAATCATTTCAAACTTCCCTATGCAGAATTGAGGGCCCAAGTCACTGAGGCTTTATCCCTAGCACTGAATCCCTCCAACCTTGAGAACGTCCTAGATCAGGATAATGCTGCTTATGCTCTTTTTTTTGCTGGCCAAGTTCTTCAAAGTTGGACCATGAAGCTTTAAGCCTCTCCCAGGTTCCATTACTCCTTCTGCTACAGCTTCTGAGAAGCTCATAGTCATTGCTTGCAGGATGCCATTTGTTCCTTGCATGACTATCTTGTTTCTGGTGCTTCCCATCGGTATCTTCAGCTGATGGCTTTAATAGGGGCATCATTCAGCAACCCCCATCCAGTATCCCTTGTTTGCTGCTAGCCCATATGTCTGGTGTTCTTGATAAAGCCCATTGGCAGGTGCTCAAGACTAATCTTTCAGCTCCGGTACCATATCAGGATTACTTGGTGTATTCACAGACTTCCTCCTTCTATACTGTTGCTTTCCTACCCGCTATGAAGTTTCACAATTGGCTTCTTCTGACATCTCAAATTCCCTTCCCCTAGTTGCTTTCTTGCATAGATCTGCATCTGCTCAAAGAACTTGGTTTCATGTAGGTCTAGCCCTCGCTAGCATCTGATCTCACATAGATTTTGACTTGGTTTTCATTCCTAATGCAATCCATCCTTCCTCCCCCAAGAGGCGATATAGGTAGAATCATCCCCACATTGAGGATAATCAATAAAAATATATTAGTTTTCTACACAGTTTACAATCTTTTTTCCCATATCTTTTATCAATATTTTATTTTTTTCTTCTTTTTCCACAGGACTTGACCTTGTTTCAGTTCAGCGATCCATTTTTCCCCCAAACTGGGTTCTAGGTATGTCTAAACCTACCAGTTTTCTATGGTTCAGAGGTCCTTTTTTGGACTTAACCATCTATATTGGTTCAGAGGTCCTTTTTTGGACTTGACCTAATCATCAGGACATGACCAACTTAATGGTTCATCAGTCCTTTGGGAACTCTTTTGTTTTTTTCATCGATCCATTACTTTAAATACTTAGCATGGACTCGATTTGCAACTCTTCCATTCAAGAGATTCTTGATAGAGTAGGCGTCAGTCACCATCTTAGCAATAATATCAAATGGACCTGACCACAATGCATCCAGTTTGTTTCTTCTCCCAAAACCATGCATATCACAATAGGCAACTCCTTCACCTATTCAATAAGATGCTAATGCCAGTTAGTTATTATTTTCCGTTAATTTTGCTCATATCCTTTTCTTAAATGTAGTACCACTTGCTTGTAATTGAATTTCAATCAGGATATTCATTAGTTAGCTCAAGTACTGTTCAGCACTCATCCCCAATGTTGGTTCCACCACCAAATATAAGGTTGGTGGCAACGCGGCCTTTCTCCCATATAGCAACTCAAACAGCATTTTTCCTGTCACCATATGATAACTGATATTGTAGGTGAAAATCAATGAACTAAGATATATTCCCCACGTGGAAGTTCTTCCTGTGACCAGCTTCCTCAGCATTGCAGCCAGCGTTCCATTTACTTGTTCTGCCAGTCCATTCATCTCCGGCTGGTAGGGTACAGACATGACTTCTCTGGTACCCATTAATTCATTCAGTCGTGGGATCACATGAGACATGAAGTTTGTCCCATTATTTCTAAGCAGGACCTGCGAGCATCCATGTCAGTATACTACTTGATCCAGGACGAACTTTGAGGTGCTGGTAGCATCTACTTTTGCCAGGGCCTTCATCTCGACCCATCTCATCAAATGGTCGATAGCAACTATCATATACTTGACTCCCCCTGTATCCATTGTCAGCGGCCCCATCATGTTGATTCACACCATATGCCAGGCAAATACAGGGTGGACCAGATGGTATCCAGTTGTATTCTTATGTGGTTTGTGCAGCTGGCACTCACACAACAAGCTAGATAGTCAGTGACATCATAGTTGATTGACTCCCAGCAGTCCTGGTAAATATGGTCAGTCATTTTTCTCAGGCCTCCATGCCTGACAACCTTATGAGCAGCTTTCATGATAGCTGCTCTTTCTGAGAGCTTTGGGATAGTAACCGCTTCCTATTAATTGTCTTAAAGACTTTTTCATCCATAGTCTCAGTGTTTCCCATCAATTTCCAAAGTGCACCTTAGATTATCAGGGCTCATTCCCAATTTCTCCGTTGACCATTCTCTAGAATAACTCATCTGCCTGCTGGGTACCATATAGATCATTGAAAATCATGGTAAGCCATCCACATTCTGGTGAGAAGCCCCCACTTGGAGGACAATCTCATAATTGTAAGCCTGTAGCTTTAGTGCCCATTGGCCAGTTGTCCTTCTGGTCCTCTTAAATTGTGGAGCCAACACAGCGAGGAGTGGTTCATAACCACTTTGAAGTGCTTTCTGTGGATATACACCCAAAACTGTTTACATATGTAAATGGGTGCAAGGTAAAACACTCATTTATGGTGTAGTTCCTCAGCAGCTGAGAATGTCCAGCTCACATAAGCCACCAGATGTTCATCCCCAAGTTTATCTACTTGGCTTAATCACAGTGCCAATTGCCATCAACAAAGCATCAGTTTGTATAATTAAATTCACAATCAAAATTTGGATATTTCAAAATTGGAGAATCTATTAGATATTGGCATAATTCATCAAAGGATTTCTGCGCTTCTTTATTCCATACAAATCCTTTCTTTGGATCCTTTAACAGGTGGAATAAGGGCTCAGAGATTCTTGCAAAAACCTGAATAAATCTTCCATACTATCTGACCATTCCAAGAAAAACTTGAATATCTCAAACACTCTTTGGCACAGCCATCCATTATATAGCTTCAATCTTCTGGGTTTATGGCTGCAATCCACTAGAGTTGATCATATATTCCAGACATTTCAACTCTTTCTTGAAGAAGTGACACTTCCTCAGCTTAGTCTTCAGGTTGGCCATGGAAAGTTATTTGAATACTTCTTTCAAGTGGTGTAAATGGTTGGTAAACATCCTACTGAACACATTGATATTGTCCAAGTACATCAGGATGCACAACAACTTCAAGTCACTCAGTATATCATCCATGGCTCTCTGGAACGTTGCAGGTGTATTTCATAGACCCTGGGGCATCCTCGTTGGTTGATATAGCCCCTGCGTGGTAATAATTGCGCGTTTTTCCATGTCTTTCTTTGGCAATTCAATCTGTCAATGTCCTGAGATCAGATCCATTGTGGAGAGATACTTCGCTTCTCCCAAATGATACAGTGCATCATCAATCCTCAGTAGGGGATATGAATCCTTTTTTGTAATTTTATTCAGCCTTTAGTAGTCAATCACCACCCAGTTGGTTCCATCTTTTTTCTTCATGATATTAATTGGACTCTACCAGGGACTCAACAATGAAACTAGAAGCCCATGATTCACTAGTTTGCTAATTTCATCCTCCACTACCGCTTTGGCTGCCTTTAACCTTCAAATTGATCTTATCCTGATTGGCAAATTTTCCCTGGTATTGACCTTATAGATCACATCTCTCATGCATCCCAAATCATGGTTGTCCTGGGTGAATACTTCCCAATACTTTTCAAACAATTTGAGCACCTTCTTTTGCTGTCCTTCTATCAGATCAGCGAGTTGCTCTCAATCAACCTATAGCTTAATACTCTTGGTTACCCCAGTCAGTAATCTCATCTCATTGAGGGTCCCAAAATTGTGGAA
The DNA here is from genome assembly GCA_022478985.1 of Massospora cicadina. Taxonomy (NCBI): domain Eukaryota; kingdom Fungi; phylum Entomophthoromycota; class Entomophthoromycetes; order Entomophthorales; family Entomophthoraceae; genus Massospora; species Massospora cicadina. The sequence goes on from JAKSZP010007423.1 coordinate 18,376, forward strand.
TTTTCTCAGTTTGGCCATCAGGATTTCTCATTACTTTCTAGGTCCAAAAATCATGGACCAATTTAATCAATTTTCAATATCTTAAACTTAATAAATTGTTTTGTACTTTCTTTTTCAATGGGACTTCTAACATACAAAAAGGTTCAGAGGTTCTTCTTTTCCCCTTCATCCAAACTGGGTCCTAGGTATACTCTGACTTACCAGTTATCTTGGTTCAAAATCTTATCCTCTTAAGGTTTAACTATACATTTGGTTCAGTGGTTCTCTTCTGGGACTTGACCAAAATCTCAGAATATACCTATTCAATGGTTTGGAGGTCCTCTGAGAACATTGCAAATATTTTCTCTTAGGTCCAATACTTCCAATTAGTAGTAACCTTCACTGTATGACCAGCAGTGCTGTCTCTTCACGTATAGGCTACTCTTGACAACTTTTGGCAATACTCTTGAATATATTAGGCCTTTAATTTTGACTGGTTATTTATCCAATAGCTCCTAATTTCATCTCAAATTTCAGCAATTGATGCTTGAATCTTCATATCTCATTAGTCAACAGTTCTGTTCATTGTTCAGATCATTTTTCTTCTGAAAACAATTTTTGGCCTTTGTGGCCATCCAAAACGTTGGAAATAAATCCACTGGGGATCTGTAAACGATCCCTTAATTACACAGGTCATTCTGGCCTTCTTAGATTTATCCAATTTTGTCTTGAATTGATGAACTCATCTCCAGCAATTTCTAATCATTATTTGAGTGTTATTGAGTCAAACAATTCTCTCCACTATCTTGAATCTATCATTTCCTGTTTTGACTTTATATCTTCATTGGTATAGCAATCCAATACTCTTAATTGATTGCTTCCTATTTAAACCAATGCCTCATCTAAACACTCACTCCTCAGAACTATTTAAAGTAGACCCAATTTCAACCTGAGTTGATCCTGCTGTTCCTTGGGACTATTTCAAGTGGACTTAATTTCAACCCAAGTTGGCCCTGCTGATACTCTTCATCTCAGGTAGATGTCAGGTAGAACAGGTTTTCTTGCAGCACTAGATAGTTTCATATCTAGGCTGCAAGTCCTTTTCCCTTAACATATGTATCCTCAATTTTCTTCACTCAGAGCTCCACTTCAGATCTTGGTGAACACAATTGAATGTGATCCACTTCATGTTTTGTCTTCATTAGTGTTACTTTCCTTAGTTTTTATTGCCAGAATTAGAAACATCTTCATATGACATCATGTTCTAATCTCTTATACTCAACTATACCCCTGTAGTGAGCACCACATTGTAAAAATTCATGGGCTTTGATTATTTTTAGCCAATAACCCCTATAAACTTATTACTTGCACAGGTTTGGGTTTTGTGCAAATTTTCCACATTGTATGATAGTTGATATAATCAGTTGATAATAGTAATCCGACTTTTATCCATAGTTGAATGGAAGACCTAGATCTTGGCCCAACAATTGGCCAGTATTTCCACTTAAAATACTTGTGATGTCTCAAAATAGGGATTTGTTCCCTCATACCATCTAACCCAATCTTCTCTTATATTCCCATTGATGGTTTCTTCAGTTCAACACACAGTCAGCAGCAATCCCTGATTTGTTTCTGCTTCTTCTCTGGATCTTTGCTCAGATCCTTACACTTTTCCTTAAAGAGTCTTCCAATTATTGCACACAGCAATAATATCCTTGAGAAAGAATAGAACAAATGAATACTGATAAAGTTTACTAAGCTAGTATATCTACTGTATACTTTGTTGTGTTTTTTATTATTAGTAAATTCTAGAGAATTTATAGTGAAGGATTTGGTGCCCAACCTTTGGTTGAAACCTCTTCAATAAAATGGAAGCTGTTGCTGTTGAATCATCCATCCTCATCTTGGCAGCGATAGTCTTCCCCATACTGGCTAGGATTCTATCATTGGACATCCTCAAAGACCTAAAATGGAAAGAGTTGGAAAACATGTCCCTAACATTTTTCTCTTAATCCAAGTGAACCAACCATATTTGGCAAGTGACCTGCTTAGGTAATGGGACTTGTTACTCATTAAGGCAGGTCACAAATTAACTGATCAATTTTCTAGTTGCAGGCGGCATCATTTGCCTTGCAACTTACTCCTTAAATTTTCAACCAGTCAGTGATAAAACGTGACCAATCTAATTGGTATACTTGATAGTTAATTAACTATCAGATGGCCCTATTTCTTTGGCAACTATGCCTGATAAGATCTTAAGCATTTGTTTAGTTTATCCCTAATGGAAACAGCCAGGTGAATAACCTAAAATCGCCTAACATAGTTGCCATAAAATCAAGGCAACCAATTTCCAATTCACCTTGCATTAGAAATTATCCCTAGCAATTTCTGGTAATCTAGCCAGCTGGGAGTATGGGCAAAAATCCCAACAATTATCATTATATCTTTGGTTAACTTACAGGAGAGCTATCAACTTATATGACACCACAACCAATAGATTATAGCCCATATACACAAGTTACTATAGGGTGTCAACTTTTGCTCACTTCTCTTTTTTGCTATAGCAGCTAATCATCATAGACACAAGTTAAGGTTTATATATGGATAGCAAGGATTCAAACTAAACTAGGTATTGTTATATGGAAAGGTGCAAATGGTGATGCTAAAAATGGCCTGTACAGTAGTTTCTGGATAAGTGTATAAGTTGCCTTATCTAGTTCTCAGGGCTAAGATTAGAGCTTATGAAGCCAAGCCAGGCTTAGTTATACAAGTATATAATATGGTGTAGTGATCAGTTATCCTTGGTAGTTTAATAATTTAGGTATGACAATATGTAAGCATTTAAGAAGTTCTTTTGGCTGAGATACATCATCAAAGTTATTTAGTCATAAAGGGGTGATAGCAAATTAAGGGTATAAATGGTATAGATAGTAGCCTAACGGTGATGGCAGCACTATAAAATAGTGGCAATATTTATAGCTAAATGATGACCTTGGTAAAGTTAAAGTGGCAAGATAGTATGTGGTACATAGGCAACAAGTTTCTAACTAAAGTTTAGAAACCCCAAATAAAAACCATTGATTTAGTTGTATATGATTACCTGATAGATCAAATTACCATGATAGTGTCAGACAATTGCAAGTCCAATATTATCAAAAGGGTGTTTCAGATGAAAACAACAATAAAACCAGTCAAAAGGCCCTAGTCAATTTCTGGTGGAACCCCTTAAATTTGGGCAACACTTCTATTAGTTTTGGGCAAAACCCATGAGTTTGGGCTGTTGGATTACACTAAATCATTGGTCAAATCTGGGGAGTCCATTGGAGGCTCCTCCCCAGGCCACATCTAATCTAGTACAATCTACCCCATGGAGACTGGCCCCTTTTATAGGGTCAGAGGGGATCCAGCAAGGCAAAAATATTTTCCAACCTTCTGATTGGTCTAAATTTATTAAATCCCTTCCTCACAGGTTTATCTTCCCATATGTCACTTCCCCATCTGCCTTGCATTGAAGTGAGGTAAGCCTTGGCTGATCTGATAGGTCAAATCCTAATATTCCCTATTTTGGACATTACTAAGCAGTCCAAACTTTGATCCTTGATGTTTAAATATTAGCATCGACTTATTAAGAGGGTTCACCTTTAATCCCCTCACCGCAACTAACAAAAAACCTTATACAAACTCTAACTGTTTTTTTAGTACTAGATGGTCCCCAAACTCTAACTGTTTTGTAGATTAGTTTTTATCCTCTTTAGTATAAGTGGTTTGGAAAAATCCCTGTGTCAAATTAATCCGTCAGCAGAGAGCTACATCTATGGAATTATTGTTGTAATTTTGGGTGAAAAACGCACCAGAGAGCACAAAAACCCCTAAAATCCAACAGATGGCGATAGATAATGCATCTTCCAAAACTTATTTAAATAATACCAAATCTTGATATGTTTGATAGTCTGAAGACTTACGCAGTAATGTAATAACCCAATCCTATCAGTTAAGCTCATTAAGCCTAAACTTTATTTTAAGGTGGTTGAGTTTGATTAATTATTTGGTACCGGTGTCATGAGAGCTCAGGAATCCCATAGTCATCATAACTGAAGGTTTGGATGACCCCTCAGATCTTGGGATGATCAATTATACTGGCGTGAAATTGCAGAGATCGCCAAACCTTTGGCAAAGGTTCCCTTATCTTATCTCTGCAGCCCATCTATTCATTTTTATCTGGTTTTCCTTTGAGACCCCAAATTTCCCTCTCCCTTTTTAAATTTTTAATTGATCAGGTATAAAGGCCTGCTCACAATTTTCAGCAAAGTATCGAAAATGCTATCCACCTTCATTTTCCTATTAATGTTTTTTTGAGTTTTATCCTCGCCCCGCCAATTCAGATATCTTGGGCCGAATACCCTTATGAACGCTTTCTGTCGAAGTTCAGTATGATGGATAATCTCAAGATCTGAGGTGTCATCTGAACCTTTTGTTTTGATAAATCAGGATTCCTGGGACTCACAACATTGGTCGACGATGGAAATTGTTCATAAGGTATCCGGCCCAAGATATCTGAATTGGCGGGGCGAGGATTTAACTTAAAAAACAATAATAGGAAAATGAAGGTGGATAGCATTTCCGATACTTTACTGAAAATTGTGAGCAGGCCTTTATACCCGATCAATTAAAAATTTAAAAAGGGAGAGGGAATTTTGGGGTCTCAAAGGAAAACCAGATGAAAATGAATAACTGGGCTACAGAAATAAGACACGAGAGGGAACATCCGCCGAAGGATTAGCGACCTTGGCGGTTCATAACCCCAAATTTTGCCCTCAAGTTTAACCCTCTGGGTACAGATTTATTTGAAATCATGCGTTTGGAACGGATTTAATTTGCTGATGTTTGGAACAGTATATAAAGGGGGTAGGTTTTGTGTGAGAATTCATTTATTTGGGCGATATAATGTACGCAGTAATCAGTATTTGTATTGTAAATCGAATCTAAATCCATAAAAGAAACAACAAGAAAAAAATATTCAAGGTATCAAAAAAAGAAAATTATTAATATTTTTCGAGAGTGATATTTTTCAGAGCAAGTGCATGACGCAACGCAGTCAAGTATACCCAAAGGGTTAAGTTGATTGTGGATGGGGGTGAATTAAATTTATCTAAAACTGAGCTATAGATGTGATTTTAAATGAAAGGATCCTCCATTCCCAGGTAAGATTTATTGAGTGATGGGTGGCACCAATCTGAGCTTACATCCTCAACCCTAACTTTCTCAACGGTTAAAACGGAACCCTGGTTTCACCTTCATCTGACTTGGATCAGTCACCCATGATTGATCCAGGTAGTTTAAATTTAAACGTAATAAATAAGCCACCCTATTTATACTTGAACTGGATTGAGTAACCAAAATTTTAAAATGTAAATAATTATCGGTGATAGTTTATCATTAAAAATGGGGGTTTGTTGAGTATCACCGGGGTCGAGGGATAATTGAAGTTTTATTTTCGGAGGATTGGGAGGATCGGCAAACGCACCTTTAGGATAGTTGGATCGGGTTAAAACGTTATGGAATTGAGTTAATAAAGCCGCCTGAGATTGGCGATGCCTCTTTGGTTCACTTTGCCTTTAGGTTGTGGACTCCGCTCGGTAAATCCTTTTGATATGGTAAAGACGCTTTAACGGGGGATGATCGAATCTAACCAATCGGATGTCATTTGTGGTAATATTGGTAGCCATTTAACTCAATGCCTATATCTGCTTTGGAGCCAAAGGTTAACTTAAATATAAATCAAGCTTTACCTTACGGTAAAGAGCTTAAGTGCATGAATATGCTTATGGCTGGATGTTGTTTGGAACTGTCTTTACCAAGTCATTGAATGTTATGCTGGATATCATCATTGCATTTTGTCATTTAGCTTATAGAAGAAAGTTGGCTGTGATATTTAGATCACCTTAGTGATTGGTTAGCTTATCTTAATTAAACTGTGAGTGACAGCAGACAGGATAGCTGATAACAGCGATGGATTCAAAATTATTTGATTTTTTTAAATCGGGCAGCGTCTGGTTGTGATGATTTAAGCAATCATCTTATAAGTAAAATCTTTGTATATGCATGTATGTTTGTTCAACCTCTCGTCCAAAATTAAACCAATTTCAACCAGGCTTGGTACAAACCTTCTATGAAAGAGGGAAACTGATGTAGATAGATACCAGTTCAAAAGCATAATAAAGTAAATGAAAGTCATATATAAGTGATGAAAATTTTATACGTTTTAATAGTTGGTAATATTGTAGCTAGGCATTTGACATTATTTGGCTAATTTGATTTGACCGATGGTTTCGGCTAAACGGTTTGGTTCATATCTGGTTAATTTGGTTGGTCCAGTGGTTTTATTTTAAATTGGGGTCATGCCCACGAGTTCTGAACGGCTGTTTTATAATTTGCCAAACTTGGCATTAGGGCTATTAGCAGGGCCACAGGATCTGGTTGATCCACAGCTTTTGATTAGCTGGGCAATATAATGGGTTGGTTTCTTTTGATGACATATTAACAGATACAAGTTTTGCTGCAAATCTGTGCTCTGGGTGGCTGAGAACTCTAAATTAACAGCACAAATTTATGTAAAAAGATGTGGGGTTTCAAGATCCATTCAAGTTGTGGCAGCTGGACTTCATCAGCTATATTATTGAATCTAATCCAAATTTGAGTATCTAATTTGCCCATACCCTTGAACAATCAGTGGCAAAATTAAGTAAATCAACTTTAATTAGAGAGTCACTTTCTGATTTGCTCCTTTTGATGACTCATGACTCACCGATTAAATCGTAGAGGGTAGAGTGACAATTTTCTCCATCTGGTAAATTCTTCACAATTTGACTGGTACACCAAGCCAAGTTTGTAAGGGTTAAATGACCAAATGCAATATAAAATCACAGCATGATGGTAGATGAAATGGCAAAGAAAGTTTTGAACAACGTTAGCCGTAAGGTATATTCATGCACTTGAGCTTTTTTTACCGCAAGGTAAAAATTTAAATAAGGTTTGTATATGGTTGATTTGACTGCCCAATTACTTATTAAATTTACTAATGGCCATTTACAATACTTCTTATTTTATTTAATTGTTCGGTTGGCCCAATACCATACCAAACTTACCGGTAATTATTTATGTTAATTTAAATTTATCACATTATGATATCATGCCATCATCCAGCTTTTGAACATACACCCTGTCATAGGACATATTTATATCTTTACCCCCAGCTATAGGAAATACTCATTTCAATATGTATAATATCATCTGGTTGACTTTATTGAATGATTTATGCTAAATTTACTGATCGCCATCTACAATGATACATTTTAAATTTAGTTGATTTTATTGGCCGATTAATGGTAAAAATTTGCCGACCGCCTTCTACAATGGTACATTTTACATCTGTTTGATTTTATTGGC